>CM076570.1:990100042-990204423 GCA_034641835.2 Pinus albicaulis | reverse complement strand
TTACCAGCCACTCACCTGCCAGCCTTCAATAGGCCAACCAAGATCATGATACCGACATTTTTACCTTTAGTACCAATTAAGTAAGGTAGGTGGCATAATCATATACCCATGGGAGATTATTTCCGAGAATGGCATTCCATGGGGGAAAAATTCAGAGCAACTTTGTCCTTTAGATATTACAACCAACTCAAGCAGGATGAAAAAGGCAGGAACAGTGGGGGGTCTAGCACACATAGCTTAGAGTTGCAGTGTACCATTGGGAGGATACCTTTTCCCACGTATGATGGATCCACTGAGTGCACGGCTCAGGATCAGGTGGAAAAGTTGGATACCTCTTTCCAGCTTAACTAAATAACAGAAGGGGAAGCCATCAAAATGGCTACCTTGCACTTGGAGGATGAGGGCACACATGATTGTGGGGAGCTCATAGATACACATAGTGTAACGTAGGAGTCACCCTTGTCAGAGACTCCCTTGACCACTCTGACTGGCATCTTAGAAGAGAGAGTGGAACATACACCCATAGGGCCATCCATTGATGAGGTGCCAAGGGATACGGTGGTGTTAGATGATAGTCGCCCACGTCAGTTTCATCAGTTCTAGATAGACCTTCTAGCGTTGAAGGAGAAGGCCACGATAGTGCAAGAGGATATTCTGCAATAGAACAAGGGGTTGGAGGTCATGAGAGCAGTTTGTGCCAAGTCAGTAGCCAAACTGACTCACGTTGGGGAGCGATTAGATTACCTAATGGTCGAACTAGAGTGCACGTTAGGGCATCAGAGCAAACCTCTTTAGATGTACATAGATGGGACTGGTAGCACTAGTAAGTTTCCTTTGCACATTGGAGAGGGAGAGGCAGAGTTGTCTCGACAGATTTTGGGTGTTGGCCAGGATGGTGAGATGAGGCAACATGAGCTGCTCAAGGTGCAACACTCCCAGGATGGAGGGATTATTCTGTGTGCGGGGATTCTTGCATTTGATTCCTCTCTCAATGTTGGATGGCAAGAGGTATTGAGCTGGTACCCCATAGAGTAGGCTAGGCAATTGGATACATCCATGGCCACATTTCAGCGGAGTCCAAGGATTACCAGAGGGACACGAGGGCCAGATTGTTGTTGGGATCCAGGTGGGATTACCCATCATATCATAGAGTCATTAGGTGATGGCAGTAGTTGCACGATGGGTTTGATGTTTGGGTACACACATTTTCAGATCTCAATCAAAGCCCCGGACATCCCTAGTGACAAGATGGTTTGACAGTGGGGAACACACTTTTCAGGAGATATCTCAGCGTATCGACTGTTAGTGGAGTCACACGACGATTAACCTACTTTTGCAGGAGCTGGTAGGAGGAGGTGGCATTGGCAAGCCACCAGACAAGGCATTACGTAGAGACAATGCTCTCTCATGGGTATATGGGGCACTTGAGCTATGGAGGATAGGAGCAGTGATGTCATTGTCGTTGGCATGTGAGGAGTCGAGCCGCTCCAATCCTTCAGAGTAGATGGGGAGATGTAGCCCACCTCATGGAGGGTTTACTAGCAGAGTGGTGGATATTTTGACCCAAGCAGGATACTATACATTACAGGGTGGTAAAATAGTAGGCACTAATACACGGAACTATATAGAGTTATGTCATATGGTCCAGTGTTATGTGGAGGGATACATGACGATATAGGATGGTATAGATATAACCTAGGGTATACGGTGGTGTACAGAGATAGGTTACAGCGTACAGTGGCATGTCAAGGAGTGCAGAGACACTTGGTGGTATGCAGTGACACATGATGCGGCGCAGTGGGATTTTAGAGCGTTGCCTTAAAGGGGACTTATGGACAGAGGATTTAGGTGTACCATGGGATGCATCTCACCTAGGATCGATGAGAATCTTGTTGAGAATCTCGAGATACCACATTTAGTGGAGACAGGGCTACGAGGGTCTTATTAGCAGATCTGAGGCAGAGAGAGTGTCATTCGGAGGATTATTCTTGAGCATTCAGGGAGACTCTTGATCATAATATTTGGGACATACCCACCCATCATCCTCCAGTATTGGTTACGGTAGCAGAGTTTTTCGTTGGTGCCCATTGACACTCTCCATTTAGGCAACAAGGCATGGGAGGCTCACCCTAGTCAGTTGGGTGAGATACGGAATGTCATGAGCTGGGAGGAGACTCTCCAGTTGAGACACTTGGTAGGTGCATGAGTTGACGGGTCCAGGCTTAGGGATTGCATGGTTGATTGCCAAGATAGCATATGTTCCAATCCTGAGCTCAAATTTGAGGGATGGTGGATGGTAGACTTCGTCTATAGGAGGGTACCCAAACTCCGAGCAGTATCCAAGTGTATCAACAAGAGTTGGGATAGAGGATTTCGCTACTTGGTGTGGCAGGAGTAGGGCAGGTATGCATGCATGGGATAGACTCCTGATACTTGGGGTCCACCTAGGGGATGCACACAAGGGTCAACGATGAGAGCCAGATGGATTATAGCAAGTAGCAGGGCTACGCAGTGACATCCCGTGAGGAGTGGGAGTTGTGAGCTCCCAGTATGGTTGGGGAATCCAGGGCTCTGTTGGGCGGGTGGGTCACTCTACTTTATGATGAGCAGGGACATGGCAGAGGGTGACCTAGTCCACCTTGGTATTGACACGTGGGGGAGCACTAATACCTCCACTGCATGGCGAGGTAGACTTATCATATTGTTGCTCAAGGTCATGATTGGAAGTGGAGGGATAGATATCAGCATCATGGAGATGCCCAGGCAGGATGAGCTTGGCCTTCACATATTTTCCACCACAACACCCCAGGAGAGAGGGATACAACCTGTGCACGATGGGGAGTATCTCATAGTCAAAGTGGCACAACGTCAGCATGGTGGCACCTCTCCGAGATTAGCAGGGGACCCGAGCATTACATCTCTATACAACTCGATAACCTTTAGGGATGAGCTGTATAATACATGGGGAGATCATGTAGATCTTCCATTGGGCTTTAGCGAGTCATTGATGGAGTGGGGGACTTCATTAGCATCACAGGTTGGTCAGCAGGATGATAGCAGGAGGGGCTCATGTGAGCGAGACGCTATCTCTGCAGGGATTAGGTGGTATCTTCGAGGGTTTAATATTTGAGTGGATGGGATTGATTACTTAGTAGGGAAACTTCATGAGGAGCTGGACATAGTGTCATATTATCATGATTCCCTACTCAGTGACGATGTTCAGAGGGCTTCTTCTACTTGTTCCTGGAAGGATAGTGAGTGGAGCAGGGGGAGCTTCATGTTGGACATGATGGCTTGGGATCTGGGTATTGAGGGATCCCTTCATATTCGGGAGATGCAGAGGTCAGGGATGATTTAGTGGCGCATCTAGGACCCTGGCACATTTTTGCAGTGACAGTGGGGAGCGTCAGCTAGAGAGGATGCTTGTTTAGGCATTGCTTGAGGACAAGCAATTTTTGGCGGGGAGGGACTGTAATATCCCCAATTAGCAATTCTGCTAATTAGAATATTAATATTTGATAAATTTTGATGTTTCTAATGTCAAGCAGAAATAAGGTGGGTCAGGATGCACAATTAATAATTAAGGGAAAAACTACAACCTACTCCTATATTTCACAAGGAAAAATTTCGGCCTTAGTGGAGTCCATGTGGCCAACATTCAATTTGGAGGCAGCTCCCTAGGCGTCAGCGTGAGAGAGGCTCTATGGGGGCAGCGTAGTGAGTGGTTGGGAGGGGACTGCGCAGTCCATGGTGGGCCCAAGGGAACATTGGGGGCTCAATTGATAAAAGGAAGTGAGGGCAACTGATTTTGTCATTCATTCATCTTCTATTTTGATTGTCATCTTGACATAGCACGCTTGTGCTGGGTGCCAAGTCTATCGTGTTGTTTAGCACATGAGATCTTTAGGCGGAGATCTCAACCTTTACCTTGGGGGACTTCGACTACCGGCTCAAGAGATTATTTCCGCAATTTTTGTGAGGATTTGACATAGCAGCAGCAGGAGGCGTAGTTCCTTCAGGACTGTGTAGAGGCAGCAGATACTGCGCAGTGATTGCACATTGCACTCTAGAGGAAGTGTCGAGAGTGTGGGAGAGAAGAGGAGTTCAGCCGGAGGATTTGGAACAGAGGCTAGCCACCTCCTACCAAGGATTTTGGTAGCATTTTGGAGACATCTACCAACAATTCTATCCAGGAGTCAAATTTCCTAGCAGTTGGGTGAGCCAAGCCCAAGAAGGCCAATTTCTGAGGTCAAAACTAGGTCGAACCCTTTCTGGGATTTTTTGGGTTTATTGAGGAGAAGCCAAGATTAATTTGGCAGAAATTTTCTTGGCAGGTTTGAGGTATCAAGCCAACATCCTAACTCAGCGAAAAGCTAGAGGAGCTAAGGGAAATTTGGGCTAAAATTCCGAAGTCAATATCAGGCCAATTCCTTTGCTGGTTAATGTGGGTTTATTGAGTAGAGTCTGTGATTAAAATCCCAGAAATTTCCAAGCAGCGTAGTAGGCCCCAACAACATTTCATTGGGGTCAATAGCAACATTTTATGGGCTAGGCAGCACAGTCTATGAGCCACACAAAGCAGTTTCCAGCAGGTGTTTGTTTGGGTTTGAGTTGTCCTTCAGCCTACCTTGAGCAAGCCCAGGTGCAATCTTTTCAGCACCTCATTTGTACTCTTTCCTAACATATTAATAAAATGGCTCAACAATGGTTTTGGCTCCAAATTCTATGTTTTAATGGTGTATTCCTTGTTTCTGTAACTTGTAGTCTATTTTTCTTGTATTACTATCATTTTCCCATTTGGGGATATTACACCACATATTTCAGAATGAATGAGATGAAGGATGTCATTCGTCTTATTCTCGCTAGAGGGGAATGGTCCCCTAGTCTTATTTTCACTTGCACAACTTGGACATACTCCATCATGGTTACCTTGAACATTGGTAATTCTAGAGACTATTTCTTCAATTTTGGAAGAGCATCATAATGTAGATGGGGAGATCTCTAGTTCCATAATTCACTTAGATGATTGGTATGATGGACCAATGCTAGAAGAGGTCTTCTAGTAACTCTATAGAGTCCTTCAAATCTCAATCCCAAAGTGAATGCATCTCTCATAAAGGATCCAACTGGCCAAGTAAGATCCTTTCCCTTGATGAAGGCAACCCTCATCCCTTTGTCTTCCAAAGCAGATATTGATACCAAAATCTTCTTCAACCCCGATACATACATCACATCATGGAGCAAAATAGATTCCCCCTCTCATAAAGGATCCAACAGGCCAAGTAAGAACCTTTCCCTTGATGAAGGCAATCCTCATCCCTTTGTCTTCCAAAGAAGATATCGATACCAAAATCTTCTTCAACCTCGATACATACATCACATCATGGAGCAAAATAGATTCCCCAGAATCCAAATTAAATTTGACAGACCCAAAGCCTCTAACAAGATGAGTGGAGTTGTCTCCAAGAATAATCTTCAATTTGACTCCCTCTCTACCAAATTAGAGAGAATTTCCTTATATCCAGAGAAATGATGAGTGGCCCCACTATCAACCAACCAACTATCTCACAAATTTGGAGAGGAACTAGTGAGAGTTGAAATAAGAATATATTCAAATTGTTTGGCAACATTGCTTTCATATTTGGAATATCTTGACTTCTTTTAAGGACGATGATATTCTTCATGATCACTTGGAGCATCTCTTCTTCTTTTTTCATCTCTCCCATTATGATCATTCCTTTGGTAATCTCTTCTCCTTTGATCATTAAACATGTTATTGTCACTTCTAGAGTTATAGTGTGGACCATTATTCTTCTTAGGGGAATCTCAAGCATATTGGCCTTTCTTGTGACAATTGTAACATTCAATGTGTGATGATTCTCTTTCATTCTTTTTCTTTTAATTTCGAGGAGGAGACTTCCTTGAATTTGATGGATCTCCTTTTCCTTTCTTCCTGTTATGAGTGACAAAAGCAGCAGTCTCTCCTTATTCATGCTTTTTAAGCTCTCTTTTTGAAACCATCCTTGATTCTTCTTGAGTGATCTTTCCAACAATCTCATCAAATGACAAAATATTGTTGTTATTGCTTATATTAGTAATGAAGGTTTCAAAAATAGGAGGGATACCTATGAGGGTTACAATCACCAATTCCCTATTAGACACAGTTTCCCCAACTCTTTGCAATTGATATTTAAGACGAGATTGTGAAAATTCCTCAATTGGAATCCAATTGCAGCGACTGGTATTATTTATCCTATTTGCTAATTAAATTTAACAATTTATTTGCTATGGAAAATATTAAAATAAACACACTACAACCTTCACAAATAAAATTCTGCGGAAAATAAAACTCTGGAAGCTGAGAAATGCTAGCACAAACACATAAAATTAACACAATTATTTTTGGACAAAAGTCCTCAGAAAAACCCAATACGAGAAAACTGGTGCAACAATCAGGGTTTTTATTATTATGCAACAGTGAAAATCTGAGTAGAATCTGGATGCCTAACTGACAATCCACAACAAGAAAATCTTGGCAAAATTATTGAAGGGAATTTAACCTTCCTCCATAGGCAATACAGACACAACCTACCTTCAGAAACTCGGTCCTATGACCCTCTGCGTCAATCTCTGCGCTGCACTGCGCGGTATTCTAAACGTCATGCCTCTAACCAGCCTCTGATGAAGTCGTTCTGCATCTAGCTGTTGAGGAAATCGTCTCTCCGGCCTTCTGGAACCTTTGCCCAACCTCTGGAACTGAGATCGATTTTTTCTCCAGCAAATCGAACTACCTTCTCTAAAGCTACTACGCAGAGCTCTGCATTGCCTCACTGGGATAAATCGATCATCTTGCTGCTGCCTCTATGAATCTAGAAATCTTCCTCCGGATCACTATCCCTATCCCTCACTCACTGATTTGATCTTTGTCTCTCTCCGGCAACTGACTGCTGCTACTTTGGAAATCGATTTTCCAAGGAAATCGAAATGCTCAAGTGTCTCGGTGTTTTCTCCATCACCACATCGACCTTCTCTTATAATCCACTGTTGGAGAACCAACGACCAATATTAAAACTTAATCAATGGCTAGGATCATTTCTGGATTGATCTGGGTGTGTTTCTAGATGATTCTTACCTTGACTTAATTAATACTGATTAATTAACCAATTTTCCTAAGTTTAGACTTAGGAAACATTAAAAATGTGGTTAATAATCTAATTAAGTCACTTCTAGGCAGAATTTCTAGAAACAATTTATGGGTTCTAGATATCTCATGTATTCTAGCCTCTCCACCAAATTTCGTGTCTAGAACCGATGCTACAAAAACTAACACCCCCTCTTAGCAAGGAATGTGTTCTAGTACTGCACACCCCTTTAGAACACCCTGTCTCTATATCATCTCTGTCACATTGTTGATGTCTGGCTGCTACTGCCCACTAACCCCTGCGTAACTTTGATATGCGTTGCATCTGAGCTGCTGCTGACCCTGCTATATTGCTTCCAAAACTTCATCTACACTGCAACTCTGTTGATGTTGCTACTACAACATCTACAACTGAAAAAAAATCCAAAATATTGAATCATTTGTGATCAGTATGATGCATCTGTCACCCGAGTCTTGACTGCTACTAGCTATTGCATTGTCCACTGAAGACTTCGCGCTATTGTTGAATATTCACTGTGCCAATTGCACTGCTGCCAACTCTGCATTGTGCCAATTGCACCGCTGCCAACTCTACACTGCACTCCCCAACATTTGACTGCTACTAGTATTTGCAATTGTGGCTCTGGCATATTACTGCATCAACTGTCACTGATCCATCCTGGAGGAAAACCTATCTATCTCTGCTAAAGCTTCCTACTGGTCGTGCTTCTCCTCCTTGTCCTTCTTCTTGAGAGGACACTGGGTACTATAGTGACCGAGCTCACCACATCTGAAGCACTTGACCTTTGACAAATCCTTCTTCATCTTCCTTTTCTCCCCTTACCCCTGACTGGGTCTCTTAGATGTGAGAGCCACATTCTCCTCCTCCTTCACCATATTTGATCCACTATTGATGTTGCCACTGATGGAGCTCTTTAATAGAGCCTGCCTCAATTCTTCCTGCTGCAAGTCGACCCACGTTCTTTCCCACTTTGGTAGCTTGTCTCTGCCCAATATGCTTTGGAAAAAGACTTTCCATTCCTCTGAGACACTGTTGAGTGTCAATCTCACTAGCTCTGTGGGTTGAGGTGCTACCCCAACAGTTGAAAACTAGTCTCGGACCTCTTGAATCTTGGTAAGGTAGGGGTCTATTCCTTCCCCTTTTAGTGTCTGGATGCATCTCAGCTTCTCTAGGTACATCTTCCACTGCTCGAAAGTTTCTTGGTACAAAGTGGAGAGAGCATCACACATTTGTTTGGTTGTATCTTTTCCATCTATGTGTGAGACTATATGATCTCAGACTCCATCCAGGATCAACTACTTCGCCTATGCCATCTCCTTCCTATATTCCTTCAGCTAATCTGCTTCCTGAGGAACTGCCACTACATTATCAAAGTAGGCTTTCAGGTCATATTCATCTAGAAGGAAGGACATCCTTTCCATCCAGATGACGTAGTTGGAAGCTCTATCCAACCTATTCTGATCCTGAATCCCAACAGTGGCGATCTCAAAGAACTGTCGAAAACTCCCTCTTTCCTTCTCCTCGGCTGCTGCATGCCCTCCCTTCCGGAGTGAGAAGATTTGCGAACAACTGTTGCCAATCTGCAAGGAAAAAATCGAACATCTTGAGACTAGAAGTTCCCTGAGAGAAATTTTCCCTTTATGTGTGCTCTTCTCTCTTCCATCCTTACACTAATTTTGCACTAGCAATCTGTTGCAAAACCCTATGCGTCTAGCTAGAGATATGCCCAACGAAATAATTGAGCTGCTCCCTCTACCTCTGGAATCACTCGAACTGGAAGGATCGAATTTTTCTGCCCCTCTTAGAAAAATCGAACTTCTTCAAGCAACTCAGCCTCTTAGTAAAAAGACTGTGCCGCCCGTGGGAATTTTGGCCTGTTGCCCTTGTTGAGCAGTGGAATTCTTTTCCTTCATTTCTAAGCTCTCTAGTTGATCAACCGCGCTCTGATACCATGTGAAAATTCCTCAAATGGAATCATATTGCAACCACTGGTATTATTTCTCCTAACTGCTAATTAAATTTAACAATGTATTTGCTATGGCAAATATCGAAATAAACACATTGCAACCTTCACAAATAAAATTCTGCAGAAATTAAAACGCTGGAAGCTGAGAAATGCTAGCACACACATAAAATAAACACAATAATTTTTGGACCAAAGTTCCCGAAAAAACCCAATGTGGGAAAATCGGCGCAACAGTGAGGGTTTTTATTATTATGTAGCAGTGAAAATATTAGTACATTCTTGATGCCAGAAACTAACAATCCACATCAAGAAAATCTGGGGGAAATTATTGAAGGGAATTTACTCTTGCCGGTGGAATTATTGAGGGGAAATGATTATTGATAAAATCATCTCTCCGACCTTTTGGAACCTTTGCTTGACCTCTGGAACTCAGATTGATTTTCTCTCCAGCAAATTGAATTGCCTTCTCTAAAGCTACTGCGCAAAGCTCTACGCTGCCTCACTGGGATAACTCGACCCTCTTGTTGCTGCCTCTCCGGATCTATAAATCTTCCTCCGGATCACTGTCCCTGCCTCTCACTCACTATTTCGATCTCTGTCTCTCTCTTGAATTCAATCTGCCAAGGAAATCGAACTGCTCAAGTATCTTGGTGTTTTCTCCATCACCACATCGGCCTCCTCTTATAATCCATTGTTGGAGCACCAACGACCAATATTAAAACTTAATTAATGGCTAGGATCATTTCTGGATTGATCCAGGTGTGTTTCTAGATGATTCTCGCCTTGAATTAATTAATATTGATTAATTAACCAGTTTTCTTAAGTTTAGACTTAGGAAACATTAAAAAATTGGTTAATAATCTAATTAAGTCGCTTCTAGGTGGAATTTCCAGAAACGATTTCTGGGTTCTGGAGATGTCATGTATTCTAGCCTCTCAACCAAATTTCGTGGCTAGAACACATCTGATGCTACAAAAACTAATATAGATATCCTCTGTAATGACCCGCGTACAAATTCAAACGAAATGTGAATATTGGCATACATACGAGACATCCTTGTGATAGCTACATATGTATGGACCACCTACTAACTAATATTGAAATAAAAGTTTGAGTGTAGGTTGATAAATCAATTATTGAAATAAATCCTTAAACTCACCAAAATATAATAAGTATACCAAGTAAGACATTAATATGAGTACCACCCTTATAAAACACACACACACACACATATACATATATATACTTAAAATCATAATAACTGTATACATCTGTATATGTAATAAAGATAATTAGATACAAATTATAACTTAATCAAATTTTAATTAATTAAATTAAACAAAGTGATTTAATTAAATAAAGAAAGTAATTTATTAAAATAATTTTATTATAAAACAATATATGAATCTTGTCAAAATACATATAAATGACCAAATCATTTCATTTAAACACTGAACCGTCTTCACTCAAAGGAAGGGTCGAGAAGATAGCACGTGGCAGCAGAGAAGAAGGGAGACGATGGAAGAGATGGACAATGAGAAGGCTGATACACAGTGGATTTGAAGATATAAGGTAGTCGAAGAGACTCTTGGGAAAAGGGGGGGGAGATTTGGTTGAGGAAATATTGAAGGGAACAAAAGGAAATTCTGACAGTGATATTGATTATGAGTCTTGTTTGTTCTTGGAATTCTGGGCACGGAGGGCCAGAAAATCATTTTCTGGGTCTTGGGACCATACAGGTACACCCTAGATAGGCTGGGAGGAAAGGTTGGTTTAGGTAACTGCAGCATCAGGAACTGCTGCAAACAACTGCCAGGTATTCTACTAAAATTCTCCTTGAAATTCCAGTTATTCTCTAAACAAAATGTTACAATTAGACTTTTATACTGTTATGAAATTTGAAATAAATTCTCTTGTTAGATTGTCGAATTATGGGTTCTACATCCTCATAATGTGGGATTGGACATACTCTCCTTTATTTATCTTCATATCTTTGAGTTGATCTTTCAAGGAGATTATTTCATTCATATTGTTGACTTCATACATGCCAATTAGCTTATCATACATATCCTTATACTTCAAATTTCCAACCATCAGCGATAATTTTCTTTGCTTTTAACTCACCTTTCTTGTACTTGTTCTTGGAAGCAGCAAAAGCATTTTCTAGGGGCTTAGATACCTTTCCTTGAGTGTATTCCAAACATCATTGTTATCGTATAAGATTTCCAACCTAATTTTCCATGAAACAAAGTTAAATTAATTGCCCAACTTCCCACTTTTGTTGAATAAAGAGGAAGACAACTTGACTTGATTAGATAGGCTCCTTCAACTTTCCAAAATTATTTATTCAACTCTTGTCTCCTTTGGGCTTGTCCTTCACCTTACCTCTGATAACATGTTAATTTTTACCATTGCTCTATGCTAATTCAATTACTTTAGCCCAATTCAATTCTTCAATTAGCAATCTTTTAAATAAAAATTAATGTTTCCAATCATCCATACTAATTGAAGATAGAACAACAAATGCAATGACAAAGGAGACAATCAACACATCAACAAGGGACACCATATTTGGTTAGAGACCAGGGAAAAACCCACGACGGGGAAAACCCTTTTTAAAATATTCTTTTATTACATTATCACTAAATGTTCAATAGAGAGTACAATGAGCCAATACAAAATCATCCAACAAAATTAACCCAACAATATTCAGAAATATTTTCCCAGCATCAATACTGATCAGAGACAACTTCTTTTTGTGTTCAACTGCGGTCAAATGCCAAATTGTAACCCTAGAGCCCAACCACATGGAGAAGGAGGTATGCGTGTAGTTGAGAGCTTCCAGCCGCACGGATGAGCTTGCGTGCCTACAGTTGTGACCGAAATATTCCTATGTCAAGCCTGTGGTTGGAAACCAAAATGCTAAACACACGTGTGAGCTTTAGACCCTACAATTTCGGACCTGTACGAACCAAACTTTGTGATCTAGCCTCAGACCTATATGAACCAATCAATGAAGAAGAGAAGAAGTAGATGCTTGGTGATGTCCAAATGAGCTTGAGGTCACTTGTATTTATAGGCTTACAAGGGTGCCAAATTTGCTTTAGGGTCGACCTGATCAAATGCAACATTGTGGGATTCACTTAAAACTTCAAAAATACACTTTCCCTTGTCTAAATCCAGTGCTTCAAACGTTAAAATTGGTATTCTAAAAAATAGGAATCTAATGCCATGGTTGGAATTTGTCACTGAACTGCCAAATTAAGATCCCTCCCCTTTTCCACATATTTGGCAGGGTCTATTAACAATACCCCTTGTGGTTGATGCAACTAAAAGAAAGTTAAAATCATAGCATGGTCACAAGTAAGAAACATAAAAAATGGAAAATGATAAAATTCAAAATATGGTTGGGACATTAAATAATAACACATGCACAAAATCCAAGCATGAGATCTACCCCTTATCATTAGGGCCATAACTCTCGTTCTTAGGGCCCATGATTGCCCCATCACATCAAAAAAGGAACCTGTTGTTGCACAAACTAGCAGTTCTTACAAAGAGGCAAGAGCTAGAGGGCACAACAACAGCTTGGGATAGAGGTCCACTCTCACCACAACCTAAATTTCCTTTTCTTCTCGGATCTTCACCAATGGGAGGAGTCCCATTATTCCTCACTTGTGATAGATATGTCTATGATAGGCTTGAAGTGAGGCAAGGTGGGTTATTCAATGGAAAGGTTCAACAATGCGCGAGCTTTGGGAGAAGATAATAAGACTTTCCACAAAAAACACCTTGAAAGGAAGGCTACACGAGACCTAGGGATGAGATATATAGCAATATATGAGCTCATCCAAGGTCAAGGTAGTCAAGAGAAAAGGCTATGAGTGATATACTTCAACAAGTACTAAGGCACAAGCCTTGAACAAATCCCCAAGTTGAAGGATTAGCTTCTAGGGTTCCCACTTGATGTGAAGTCTAGGGCATCAATTTTTTTAGAGATTTTTTAGTTATGGTAGTGTATGACAGGTGTTCTAGTCTTATATGATGCTAAGAGGCTAAGGAACAATGGATCTCCAAAACCTAGAAAAGGTTTCGTGAGATAAGTTTGTGAAACACCTTAATTAAATTAATTTGCCATAACTAAATTATTTCCTACGTCTAACATAGGAAAAGTGGTAAGTTACAGATAATTAAGGATGTTTGAGAATTCTCTAAAAAATCACTTGGATTCAGTTTGAGATGATCTTAGTTGTTGATGGAGATCTAATCATGGTCGTTGGTTCACCAACTAGAAATTATAAGAGCAAAATGTTGGGATGGAGATAATCATATTGAGTGGGTGAATTATCCAGAAAATTCAAATTTCCCAGAGAGCAAAGATTCAACTGGGAAGAGAATTCGAGCCAGGAGATCAGTAACATAGGCATAGGAGCAATAATAGAGATTCCAGTGGAGGTTTCCAGTTCTGGAAGAGTCAACCAAATGAGGTCGAGTTATTCCATAGGAGGTTGCATAGGCATCTTCATTGAGATTCGATTTTGTTGGAGAGGAGGTTGATTCAGATGCCAAAGGCTAGGATAATTTTCCCAGAGGTCCGAAGAATCACTTCTAGAGGTAGCAACAAGAAAATTTAGTCAAATCAAAGTTTCGACTCTCCTACAACTTGGCTCTGCAATGTTCGACCTCCTACAACGCAGTCCTGGAATTCTTGACCTCCTAGTAACTGCAGAAACTCTAGCCTTTGCATGTGTGGAAAAAAGTAGGTAGAAATTAGTTTTCCTTCCTTTGCTTGGTCTTCTTCCTTGTCTTCTAGCCCTTTCTCTCTTAATCGAGCTTCCTTCCTTTATATAACCTTCTCATGAGGTCGAATAGCCCAGGCATTAAGGAGGCAATTCGATTTTGCTGAGCTGGAGGAGGATTCAGTTGCCAGAGACCATGAAAATTTCCAAAAGGATGGGAGGATCGTTTCCAGAGAAGTAGCAGGTAGAACGACTTTAGTAGCAGAAGATTTGGGTAGTGCGAGTTACAGGCTGTGCAAATGCAGCGTAGAAGCCTGCACAGTGCACGAGGATTGCAGGGTTCAAGTTGTCAGATTGAGCCGCAATTGATTAGAGAAGCAGGTAAAATTCCGTCAGTGATTTTTCCATTTTTTCTCTTTGAGAGGAATGCGAGTTTGGGATCCATTTTATTGTACTTAGAATTTCACTGTTGCATAACAATAAAAACCCTCAATTGCTGCATCGGTTTTCCCACTTTAGGTTTTTTCCAGGGACAAATTTCCAAAACTAACTGCCATATTTGTGTGTGTGTGTGTGTGTGTGCTCTATATTGCTCAGTTTCCATTATTTTATTTATTGTAGCATTTTTATGGTGGAAAATTGCCCTGTGATTTATTCGTAGTTATTCGTAGCAAATAAAATACATAATTAATAGCTAAAAGAATAAATTTCCATCGAGGTGAGCCTTAGTTTGTGAAAATTTCATCTATTTCCGCAACTGCAATTAATTATTCTAATTGTAAAATTAATTATGCAGTTTATTGCTACGACAACAATGAATTAATCACACTGAAATATTCACAAATAAAATAATGTGGAAAATAAAAGCGTTGGAAACTAAGTAAATACTAGCACGCACATACAAAATGACACAATTATTTTTGGACAAAAGTCCTTGGAAAAAACCAATGTGGGAAAACCGGTGCAACAACTAAGGGTTTTTATTATTAAGCAGTAGTGAGAAATTCTGAGTACAACTGGACACCAAAAATTGGCAATCCTAAAGTGAAATATTGGAAAAACAATTGTGAGGAAATTTCCTCACCCCGCAAGCAAGCCTGTCTCAATCAAGCCACTCAATCTAGCTCTCTAATTGCATCTGCGCAAGCCTTGTGT
Source organism: Pinus albicaulis (assembly GCA_034641835.2). Lineage (NCBI taxonomy): Eukaryota > Viridiplantae > Streptophyta > Pinopsida > Pinales > Pinaceae > Pinus > Pinus albicaulis. Next base: position 990,189,400 of record CM076570.1, on the reverse strand, counting down.
CACCTCTACACAGGCCTAAAACTCATTGTTTTTGAACTGCCTTGAATCAACTACTGACTGATTTTTGTTGACTTGGAAGCTTTTGGCTTGGCCCTTTGGAATTTCTCGCAGCCACTATCACTTGAAATGAATTTTCCTCCAGCTAAATCAAATTGCCCTCAGAAGGCTATAGCGCAGCCCTTGTGCAACGTATTTGTAGCTATCTCTTCCTCTCTGGAATCTACTCTCTAGGACTGGAAAAATTCCTTTGGACTTATTGTCTCTACTCCTCTTTGTATTTGTGTCCCCTCTCTAGCTCAAACACTTCAGGCAAAATGTTGTTCTCTGGAAAATTGAATTGGCCAAGGAAACTCGCTCACCAAGTGTCTTTCTCCATCTACCCATCAACTTCTTATAATCTCTAGTTGGGACTCCAACGACCAAGATTAAAACTTAATCAATGGCTGAGATCATTTCCTAGTCGATCCATGTGAGTTTCTAGATAAATCTCACCTTCCTAAATTAATTGTTGTTAATTAATCATTTTCCTTAAGTTACAATTAGGAAAAAATTAATTACTGATTAATTAACTTAATTAAGACATTTCTGGGTGGATTTTCTTGAAATCTTTTCTGGGTTTTGGAGTCCTAGTGTTTCTTAGCCTCTCTGACAATTGTCAAGACTAGAACACCATCCGATGCTACAAAAATTAACACTCCCTCTTAGCGAGGAAGGTGTTGTCTCCAACTCTAGTGCTACACTGCTACTACAACACCTTGTCTTTGTAACATCCTCCATACACGTTGTTGATGTTTGGCCATTGTAACTTCTTGCCACTACCCACCAACTACTGTGCAAATTTGATGTTGCATTTTTACTGTTGTTGACACTGCATTGTACAACGTGTACTACTGCCAACTCTGCATCTGCTTTGCAACTCCCTCTCAACTGTTGTTGTTGCAACTGCAACTATAGCAATTGAAAAGCATCCAAAATACTGAATCAACTGTGTCTCTATGTTGCAACTATCTCCTAAGCATTTAATTGCTACTAGCCTCCGCATTTTCAACTGGGGAATATATGATATTTTTATTTCTGTTATAACCCTACTAACACTCTTTGTCAATCTTATATCTGCGCCCCTCAATATCTGACTATTACTAGTTTGCAATTGTCACTCTAGAACTAACTGCACCACTGACAGTGATTCTCTAACTACTGAATACTATGGGCCCCCGTAGTAAGGTAATGCTCCATAGAGAAACACCAATCGATTCTCACCTCAATGGACCCTACCCAAATCTCTGCGCAACTTTGGGACTAAAGTTCTACGTTGCCCCACCTCACTCTTGGAGGTATAGCTGCAAACATGGCAAATTCTTCCTCCAACTTGGAGGAAAACTTGTCCATCTCCGTGGATGCTACTCTCTGATCCTCCTCCTGCTTTTCGTTCTCCCTTTGAGTACACTGGATAGTGTAGTGGCCAAAATCAACACACTTGAAACACTTGACCTTAGATAGATCCTTCTTTTTAGATAGACTTCAACAACCACGATTAAAACTTAATCGATGGCTAATAATAACTGGAAAATCCAAGTCTTTTTTCTAGAAGATTCTCACCATGACTTAATTAATTCCTTTAATTAATCATATTTCCTAAGTTTAGACTTAAGAAATATTAAGAACTGACTAATTAATTTAATTAAGTCATCTCTAGGTGGAATTTCCAGAAACAATTTTTGGGTATTGGAGAATACATGTATTATAACGTCTCTGCCAAATCTCAAGGCTAGAACACATCCAATGCTACAAAATCTAACAACATCCTCCCATGTCTTTGACAACACTGGAATTTGATGTCAAGTCAAGTCTCCCTTAGCCTCTGCAATGTGAAGATCCAATAGTCCTTTGGATAAGATGATGGATTGATCACTGCTCTAATGAGGTTTTAAAAGTGGTTTTCCATGAGCTAGCTGTTGGTACTTTTTCTACATCATCAACCAAAACATTTACCACCTCGTACCTATTGTTTGTTTGGGGAAGGTAGTTTCAAGGTTTATTAATGGTGAATGAAATGCATATTGCATAACCCCTCATGGGCCATACAATCTATTACAACAGGCATATGTGAAGGATCAGTATGTACTATGCTCAAGACTGTCATATCACAACCCAACAGATGCCACAGAGTTATACATTGCAAACTTGTAACCATATACTGTCATGATCCCCAACTCGGGTCAAGAGGCCAAGATCGACCATGGTATAATTTTTAAAAGCATGCCCAACTCATTGGGTCCATTCCCCAAACCATTAGATTATAGATTAATGAAAACAAAGCCATGTTACTGATATATCTCCATCACTAGGAAAACAACAAGATGTGATTTTAACCAAGGGCTTATAGTACATTCAAGGTCATGAGTAGGTGAAAGTGCCAAACAAGCAACAACCTGGGTGCCTTGTTGCAAAAAAAGGTTCAGTATGTACTATGCTGAAGACTGTCATATCACAACCCAACAGACGCCACAAAGTTATACATTGCAAAATTGTAACCATACACTGTCATGATCCACAACTCAGGTCAAGAGGCCAAGATCGACCATGGTATAATTTTTAAAAGCATGCCCAACTCATTGGGTCCATTCCCCAAACCATTAGATTATAGATTAATGAAAACAAAGCCATGTTACCGATATATCTCCATCTCTAGGAAAACAACAAGATGTGATTTTAACCAAGGGCTTCTAGTACATTCAAGGTCATGAGTAGGTGAAAGTGCCAAACAAGCAACAACCTGGGTGCCTTGTTGCAAAGGAAGGATAAAACTGGTCAAATAAGTAGAGTTTCAAAGCTGAAGTTATACCCACAAATGCCACTTGTGTATGCAATTATATTGGGATTTTTCTATATCATATAAGTCATGCAACATGGGTAGGAAAGCTTTGCCTTCACATAGCTTTCGCTAACAAATTTTGAGTGGACTCAAACAAAGGAAAATAATGATAACAGTGACAAAGGGAGATGAATGAAAACTATCTTGAAACCACTTTGGCATTAATAATCTTTTCCATACAAGGACAACATTACTAACACACGTGAATTTTTTTTTTAATTCATCAATTGTAATATTTCTAATATAAATATTCAATGAATAGTAGAGACATGCACTAACCTACAACAATACAAATTTAACACATGCATACACAATCAATAACCCATAAAATCTGAGCCATTTTATTAACACTACTGGAAATGGGTACAAAAAGAGTAGACCAATAGAACCTGGGATTGCTATTGCAAGCATGCAAAACCCAGGTGAAATGATGTAGACCCAGGCGCTGGAAAATGGCCCAAACAAGTAACTCGCACTGACCAAAATTTCTGCTATTGCTGCTGCCCTCAAAAGTGGTAAGAAATTTCCGCAAAATTGGCCCCAACCTATACACACCAATCCCATAAAAACCCGAAAGGGTTTTTCCCAATTCCAGCTGACTTGGAGGACCCTCAAAAAGTGTGAATGGCTCTGCCTGGTAGGCTTTGTGCATTGCTGAAGATACTCTACCAAAATCTGCTCAAAACAACTGCTAAATGGCCTCTCAAACTCCACACAATTTCTTCTCTAAAAGTAGGCTCTCTCTTTAGACCTATCTCTCCCGAAAACTAGCTTCTCCTCCTTCTGCACAAGCTTCAACTAGTGAGCTCTGCACACTACAGAAATGAGAGAAATTTGTCCTTGGAGATGTTGGAAAGTGTAACTTGGTTCAGTCTTCATATTGACTATGTAATTATGTATTTATGTAATGAAGAAGAAAAAGATAATAAAATATATTTTGTTAAGCTTGCTTCATGGGTTTCATAAACAAGGGATTTTATTATAGGTCAAAGACTTCTTCTTGATGTCTTTTAGGGATTTGTCATCTTGTCATAAATGTAATTAGAGTCATGTATATGAAGTGTCAAGCATGCCTCAAGACCTTGTCAATTAGTTTGTCAACATAGCTCAAGAATAATGCTAAACACTCTTGATCAGATCAACGTTGGAATACCTCTTAAAGTCAGACCACAAACCTGGAAACTAGAGAGGAATGAATCACTTCATATTTTATGAGGATTTCTGAAATAAGAGACGAACTACAGTAATTGGGAGAAGTTATGTCTGATAGTGAGATGACTACAATGGTGCTGAATGCTCTACCGAAAGAATGGGGAAACTTCACTTCAAGCTTATACGGGAAGAAAGAAGTAACATTATTCCAAAATCTATGGTCCCTATATAAAATAGAGGAACAAAGATTGAAAGCCAAAGCTGACACATGATCAACTGAAGGGAATCAAGCCTTTGCAGCCATGTCTAGGAAGAAAGTAAGATTCAGAAAATTTCGTCCTCAAAATAAAAGAAGAAATGTGGACAAAGTGCGATGCTTTGGATGTAATGAACTTGGGCATTATAAAAGGGATTGTCCTAAATCTGGGAAGGAAAAGAGGAAAAAGGAAGAAGCCCATGTCACAGATGAAAGGGAAGAACTGGATGCAAAGAAATCTAAGAAAGAAGAAGCAAAAGATCTTTATTATGATTGAGATCATCTTCTTCTTTAAGTGATTTCTATTAGTTGTAAAATAGTATGATAGGAAGCAATGTATATTAATAGCATTATGATAGAAGCATGGAAGGAGAACTTGAAGAAGTGGCTCTTGGAAACCTCATTGATAACTACATTAATGGAAGAAAGTCATCAAGATCAAGGATCATCATTCAGTAATCAATATGGAAATAAGTGCTAACATTTTCTAATGAAATCTTCTCTGGATTCACTAAATAGAAATAAAGCAAAATGTTTCATTAGGAATTCTATTTTGCAGAATTCGGGGATTAGAACATCATGACATATTGATGAAGCAGGTCAAGGGAATGAAGTTATTAATTATTGTAAAATTGTTGTAGGATGACTCAAACGGAAAAAAGGATGAGGTACATATATCTATATGTTGACACTGGATGCTGTGAAGTCATGTCATATGGTTGCAGGTGATGGACTTCTATCTTTAGAAGTATGATCAAAGGAAGAAGGATCTCTTCTAGTGCACAGGTTGCCACTAACAGATGAAATCAAATATGTCCTCGTATGGAATTTGAGGTGGTTGTATACAAACAAGGAACTAGATACTGGAAGTTCGTGGGAACGAAGTTGTGTGGAGAAAGAAAGGAAGAGATCATGAAGTGCAACCATGTCAAGAGGCGGTTATCATCCGAAAGACAAGAAGACGTGACTAGGAGATCTCCTTGGAAGATATGTGGACTCTAATAGAAGGATGGTAAACAAGAAGACCCTCGACAATACATATCTTCAGGAGATGTGTCAATTTGAATAAAGGATGTCGATGCCTATAGGAAGATGTCATGGTGAAATATCATCATTGAGGTAACTTTGATTTAAAAGTTCTTATGTATATGTTTATCTGGATAAGTTTAAGCAGAGTTTCCAATCATGTGGAAGGATGTAAGATCCTTGGGAGATGGTTCGAAGGAAAGAAGCTGTAATATCCCAAATGGGAAATAGACAACAATACAAAGCAACATAAACAAAAACTTTAGCAAATAGAAGCATACACAGAAAACACGACAAATAAATCAGAACAACTGAGCCATTTTATTATATTTCTGAAACGAGGGAAAGGTAAAATGAGTGTTCAGAATGATAGCACCTTGGTAGCATCGAATGTGCTCTAGCCTTGTAATTTTGTATATAGGCTATAAGACACATGTATTCCATAATACCCAGAAAGGATTTTGGAAAATTCCACTTAGAGATGGTTTAATTAAATTAATTAATACTTTTTTAATGTTTTCCTGAGTCTAAACTTAGGGAAACTAATTAATTAAAGGGTATTAATTAAACGAAGTGTGAATCTTCTAGATAAAGTCATGGATCAACTCCCAGTGAATCTTAACCCTTGATTATGTTTTAATCTTGGCTATTGAAGGGTCAACAGAAGATTATACGAAGGAGGGCAAGGGGCCTATGGAAAATAGACTGAGCATTTGGCATTTTCGAGCTTGTGAGAGAGACACAGCTTTTGATCAAGATTGAATCACTAGGGCAGGGTTGGCTAAGTGATTTCGATCTAGTGATAAGTTTCAGAGAGGGGCAAATGCAATAATTGGTTAGGAGGACCAGGAGTACATTTCAGAGAGAGAGGCAGCGGTAACATAGTAGAGGAAGCGCAGTCATCTAGAGGGGTGATGTAGTCCCTGAATGGGATCACGCAGAAGTGACGCAGTGCCTTCTATATTCAGTCTTGAGATAGCTGGAAGCTGCGGTTTCTGAGCCAGGAGGGTCAAAACTCAGATCCAGATCAGCTTGATCGTTGCAGAGGAGGAGGTGACGTAGTTCCAGAGCTTTCCCATGTAGGCTTATGCAGTAGTAGCATAGGCATCACGCAAAGGCAGAGAGGGGCTTCACCAACGCTGTTCTGGATCAGGCAGGGACTTGCAAAGTGAGGTATATCTCACATTTCTTTTGTTGCCGAGATTTTCTCTGAAGGGTGAGCCCGATATTGGCACCCTAGTTGTACTCAAGATTTTGCTTCTTAAGAATACAAAACCCTCAGATTTTCCGCACCAGTTTTCCCAAGTTAGGTTTTTCCGGGGACTTAGTCCAAAAATAACTGTGTCAAATGTGGATGTTTTTCATTGTATTTTGTTCAGTTTGTTTCATCACTTATATTTATTCCGCAGCATTATTTGTGTAGACTGCTTCAGGAGTTACTTAGATATTTTACTGTAATGAAATAATTATGAAAAATAATAGGAGAAGTAATTCAGATTTATTGCAATAGGAATCCAGACTTAGGATTTTTCACATGGTATCAAAGCTTATTCACGCTGAAGTGCAGGAGAAACAAGAGTGAACCAGTAGATCAACGCTGAAGGGACTGGGAACTGCGTAAGAAACAGTAGACTACCCCAGTAGTTACGCAGTCTAGGCCAGGAAGGCAAGCCAGCGTAGAGAAAACTTCCTCTGAGAAAGGGCAATCCAAGATGTAGTTTTACTTGTCCAATTTCAGATGTTTTTTCGTTGCAATTAGCAACAGTGCAGCAGCAACAGTAGTTGAACAACAGCAACAACAATGGAGCAGCAATAGTGTAGTGCATAGTGGTGCAGCGCAGTACACAACAGTGCTCACGTAGTGCAACAGCATTGTTGCAGAATTTAGAGGGAGTTGCAGTACAATAGCAGTTGGCAGCAACATGCAGAGTCAGCAACAATGCAGATGTAACATTTGTGCAGTGTTGGTGAGCAGCATCAACAACACAGTAGTAGATGTTGCAAAAGTCATAGAAGCACATAGAGTTGTATTGCTAGAGCACTTTCCTCGCTAAGAGGGAGTGCTAATTTATGGTAGCATCAGATGTGCTCTAGCCTTGTAATTTTGTATATAGGCTAAGACACATGTATTCCATAATACCCAGAAAGGATTTTGGAAAATTCCATTTAGAGATGGTTTAATTAAATTAATTAATCCTTTTTTAATGTTTTCCTAAGTCTAAACTTAGGGAAACTAATTAATTAAAGGGTATTAATTAAACTAGGTGTGAATCTTCTAGATAAAGTCATGGATCAACTCCCAGTTAATCTTAGCCCTTGATTATGTTTTAATCTTGGCCGTTGAAGGGTCAACGAAAGATTATAAGGAGGAGGGTGAGGAGCCTATGGAAAATACATTGAGCATTTGGCATTTTCGAGCTTGTGAGAGAGGCACAGCTTTTGATCAAGATCAAATCACTAGGGCAAGGCTGGCTAAGTGATTTCGATCTAGTGATCAATTTCAGAGAGGGGCAGATGCAGTCCTGGTTAGGAGGACCAGGAGTACATTTTAGAGAGAGAGGCGGCAGTGACGTAGTAGAGGCAGCACAATCATCTAGAGGGGTGAAGCAATCCCTGAAGGGGGTCACGCAGAAGTGACGCAGTGCCTTCTAGATTCAGTTCGGAGATAGTTGGATGTCAGGGTTTCTGAGCCAGGAGGTCCAAAACTCAGTTCCAGATCAGCTTGATCGTTGCAGAGGAGGAGGTGACGCAGTTCCAGAGCTTGCCCATGCAGGCTTACATAGTAGCAGTATTTGGATCACGCAGAGGCAGAGAGGTGCTTCACCAGTGTTGTTCTGGATCAGCCGAGGACTTGCAGAGTGAGGTATATCTCACATTTCTTCTATTGCTGAGATTTTCTCTGAAGGGTGAGCCAGATATTGGCACCCTAGTTGTACTCAAGATTTTTCTGCTTAGTAATACAAAACCCTCAGATCTGCTGCACCGGTTTTCCCAAGTTGGGTTTTTTCGGGGACTTAGTCCAAAAATAACTGTGTCAAATGTGGATGTTTTTCATTGATTTTGTTCAATTTGTTTCGGCACTTAGATTTATTCCGCAACATTATTTGTGTAGATTGCTTCAGTAATTACTTCGATATTTCACTGTAATGAAACAATTATGAAAAATAATAGGAGAAGTAATTCATATTTGTTGCAGTAGGAATCTAGACTTAGGATTTTTCACATGGTATCAGAGCTTATTCAAGATGAAGTGCAAGAGAAACAAGAGTGAACCAGCAGATCAGAACAACTGAGCCATTTTATTATATTTCTGAATTGAGGGAAAGGTAAAATGAGTGCTCAAAGTGATAGCACCTTGGCCTGCTCTAGGCAGGCTGAAATGATCTCTCTCCCTGCTCAAAAAGGCTACTCCAAATCTGCTCTGCGTGGCTCCTCCTCTGCGCTGCCCTGCTGGAAATGCTGCTGCTGGCTGGAAAGGGGCTGCAAGATGAGGCTGTTCCACTTTTCAGAAAATTCTAGAACTTGGACCCCAGACTCTCCTCCAAAAACCTAGAATAACCTGTGAAGGAATTATAGAATGGCTGACCCCAGAAAAGCACCCTCTTGGGATGACTACGCACTTCTGCCGGGTACGCTGGCTTCTGTGATGAAACGCTGGAAGGAAAGGCCTCCAGCTACCCAAGGAACTTAGTTATGATCCCCTCACAAGCCTCCGGACTAAAATCCCAAAGCTTTCTCCTCTCCCAAAGTTTTCCTCCCCCTAGACTGTGTAATCCTCTGAGTGACTGCGCTGCCCTTGGGATGACTGCGTAATCCTCGTGCCTGATCCAACAATGTTGCTCTCAAAAAATGAAGGTATGGCTCCTCTCCTGAGCGGGCACTCAAAGTCCCTCGAGGACGAGGTTGGGATCTCTGCTCGGAGACACTTGTGTGCTAAACAAATAAATAGCACTTTGGACTATTCCTTGTTAAGTGTGCTCTAGTCTTGACAGATAGAAAATCAGAAGATGTATGAATGAATGAGAAAGGTTGCATTATCCCCGTTTTATGCTAATGAGCCTCCAACGTTCCCTTGGGCCCACTAGTGTTGCATTGTCCCTTTTCCATGCTGTCCCCACGCTGCTCTGTGCTACCTATCCCACAATGCCACTGCGCTGCCTGGGCCCACGCTGTCTCTACACTATCCTAGCTGTATCCTCTCTTGCGTTGTCACTTGGCCTCATGGGTCTCGCTTTGTCTTTTAATTATTTTGCCTAGTGACTTTAGGAAAGTGATTTTATTCTAATGTTGAGTTATGGGTCCCCTCACCCCTTTATTTCCTGTTGAACTTTAGAAAGGCAAAATTTAATCAAAATTAATATTCCAATTAGTTGTCTGCTAATTGGGAATATCACAGTCCTCCCCGCCAAAATGTTGTTTGTCCTCAAGCAACTGCATGGATGGATGTTGCAGGATATTCTCCCCCTCCCAAGTGGAATCCTCATCTGGAAGTTTCCTCCACTTGATTAGATATTCTTTGACTGTCCTGCTCCTCAGTTGTCTCTCCCGAGTGTCTATAATGGCCTCTAATTGTAGCACCAAATGCCCCTCATCATCTATAGGTGGGTACTCCATAGTGGCAGTCACCTGCTGCCCCAGAGCTTTCTTCAAGCATGAGACATGGAAGATGTTATGGATCCAACTCCTATTCGGTAGCTCTAGCTCATACGCTACCTCCCCAACTTGTCTAATCACCCTGTATGGTCCATAGAAGCGGAGTTTGAGCTTCTCTTCTCCCTTCTGCTTCAGCGTGGATTGGTTGTATGGCTGAAGACGGAGATAAACTAAATCATCTACCTCGAACTGTCTCTCTACGTGACCTTTTTCTGCATACAATTTCTGTAGGTTCTGTGATGTGGCGAGGTTGTCCTTGAGAGCCCGGAGTATGTCTTCGCTCTCTTGGATCCAGTCTTTGGCCCTTCGAGCCTTGCTTGCTCCAAACATGACATCAAAAAAAGTTAGAGCATGATATCCATACAAATCATAAAATGGAGACATACCGATCGACATATGGAATGTCGTGTTGTAACAGTACTCCCCCAGATGAAGCCAACGCAACTAAGCCTTCTGCTGCCCCAAGACATAGTTTCTCTAGTAGCCTTCCAGGGACTTGTTCACTATCTCTGTCTGCCCATCCATTTGTGGGTGATAACTGGTACTAGGTGTCAACTCGATACCCACCAAACGGAATAACTCCTGCCAAAAGCTGCCCATGAACCGGTTGTCTCGATCACTGGCTATGGTCTTTGGGAGACCATTGAGCCTGAAAATATACTAGAAGAACAACTCGGCTACCTGTGAAGCAGTATATTGTGCGGAGATGGCGAAAAAGTGTGCATACTTTGTCAGCCGATCAACAACTACAAAGATGCAATCCTTGCCCTGCACCATGGGCAACCCTGTAATAAAATCCATGGAGATGTTCTCGCATTTCCCCTCCGGAATGGGAAGTGGTTGTAACAAACTTGTAGGATGACTCAAATCTCCTATGTTCCTCTGACAAACTTCGTAGTCCCTAACATGCTGGAGTACGTCCTCCTTGAGGCCCCTCCATAAGAACCTCTCCCATATGGCCCTGTAAGTCTTGGTGAATCCCTGACGACCTGAAAGCGGTGAGTTGTGGGATGCGCTCAAGATCTTCTCCCTGAATTGGGAGTTACCTATCAAGAAAATCCTGTCCCGATAATAGATGACCTCATCCTTCACCCGATACATGTCATATGTCACCTGCCCATCCAACACCTCACAAGCAAAACGGTCCTTGGAATACTCCACCAACAGCTCGACTTTCTAGTCTGCATCAATGCTCATCAAGGATAGCACTGCTAGTCTCCCTGACAAGGCATTTGCCACCACATTGTTCTTTCCCTTGACATACTCGATGTCAAAGTCATAGGCCTGGATTTTTCTAACCCATTTTTGCCGTCTCTCCTGTAATTGTTTCTGCTCAAGAAAAAATCGAAGACTGTTGTGGTCAATCCTCACCCGAAATTTGTTGCCTACCAAGTACTACCAGAACTTGGCCAATGCATGCATGATGGCCAACATCTATTTGTCGTATATCAGGTAGAATCTCTCATGTAGCAATAGCTTTCGACTCTCGAAAGCGATAAGAGGCCCCCCTGCATCAAAACTGCTCCTACCCCCTCCCCTGAAGCATCACACTCTAGTACAAAGGGCTACGTGAAATCAAACAATGCCAACACTGGGCAGCTGCTCATCACCTCCTTGAGCCTATCAAAGGCCCTTTCAGCAACATCAGTCCATCCAAAAACCCCCTTCTTGGTGAGATCCGTGAGGGGTGTTGCAATTTGTGAAAACCCCTTGACAAACTTCTGGTAGTAGGTGCAGATGCCTACAAACCCTTGAAGTTCTGTCACATTCTTCGGTTCTGGCCAATCTCGGATGGCCCGGATCTTCTCCTCATGGATCCTTACCCCATCCACTTCGATGATATGCCCCAAGTAGAGCATCTCTGTAAGCCCAAGTTCGCACTTGGATAGCTTAGCATGGAAATGTGGCTCCTCCAAGATATGCAATACAACCTCAATGTGCTACAAGTGTTCCTCCCATGTGCGGCTATAGATGAGAATGCCATCGAAAAATACTAGCACAAACTTCATCAGCTGACCACGAAAGATGTGGTTCATACAAGACTAGAAGGTGGCTGGAGCATTGGTCAGCCCGAAGGGCATCACCAAGAACTCAAAGTGGCCATAGTGGCATGTGAACCCAGTCTTGGGGACATCTTGATCTCTCACCTTGATCTGATGGTACCCCGACCTCAGATCGATCTTCGAGAAGAACTTCGCTCCCCTCAACTCATCCATCAACTCATCAATCCTGGGGATGGTGTAACGGTTCTTCATGGTTTTCTTGTTGAGTTCCCTATATTCGATGCATAACCGTAAAGTTCCATCCCTCTTCTTCACCAAGACTACGGAAGAAGCAAATGGACTAGTGTTGGGCCTGATCTGTCCCAACGCCAAGAGCTCATGTATGGATCGCTCAATCTCATCCCTGTAGGCTTTGGGGTGCCTATAGGGGGTAGTGATCATTGCCTAGATCCCCTGCTCAAGCTCAATAGTATGCTCAAACCCCTGGTCTGGTGGGTGCTCGGGTGGTATGTCCCCAAAAACCGTGGAGGAATGGTCAAATATATATTGCACATCGGGATGCACTGGCTGCCCTGTGACTCTTGCCTCTGAAATATGCAACTCCACTGCCCACTCTACGTCTCCCTTCTAGAAATCTGCCTCCATCCAGTGTGCTGAGACTGTCTGGGGAGGGTATGTATGCATGCCTCCGATCATCACGTGCTTCCCACTCTTCTTACTCGTCCACTCCATCTCCAACATCTTCCAATCCGTAGTGACCTTACGAAGTGTAATAAGCCACTGCACACCCAATACCACATTGGTATCTTGAATGTCGACCACAAAAAGGTTATCTGTAAAGGTGTATGTCCCCATGGTCACTGCTAACGCCGAAACATACCACATGTACTGCATGGTCCTGGAACCTGGAACCAACACAGAAAACCCATCAAAACTCTTGGTTGGTATGCCCCTCCGCTGCACTATTTGGGCATCAATGAAGTTATGTGTGGCCCCGCTGTCCACCAACACTGAGACACGTTGTCCCTGGACCGTGCCTCGGACTCTCAGTGTCAAATACTTGGGAACTCCCCGCAAAGATGCAAGGACTCCTCTAGTGGGTGCAAACGCTACCCCTCCTACTGCTGGGGGAGGTGGTGGTGGATGATCTCCTCTTGGTGCATCAGCGCTGACATCTCCCTCCAACTCCTCATATGCCTCTTCTTCTGCCTCATTGTAGGAGAAGACCTCAATGTAGTGTGCCTTCCCCGTGGCTCAACGATGACTCGGTGCCCATGGATCCTGGCAAGTGAAGCATAGCTTCCTCCATCTCAAATCTCGTCGGGTATCATCATCCAATAGCCCTCGGCCCTAGTTCCCCCTCATGGGTGGAGCTCTCATGTCTTTCCCCTTCTGCTGGAACACTGGTTTGTTGGGAAAAGGAACTCTCGTCCTTGGCATGCCATCCTGCGAGTCCCTAGTCCTACCTATTGCGTCCTGCAGCGTAGTAGGCCTAGTGGATCTGATTAGCCCAAGCAAAGGTTCTACCAATCCGTGAATAAAAATATATACTCTCTTGGTCACTGATAGGTCTGGAACTATCACTGAAAGCTTCAGGAACTCGGATATGTAAGTCTCTGGGCTCCCTGTCTGTGTGAGCTTAGTCAGCTCAACAAAGTGTTCCTCTGGCTCCTTTCGATCAAATCTCTCCACTAGCCTCCGAGTGAACTCTACATACGTTGTCACCCCTGCGTGACCCAGCGTAGACATCCCTTGGAACCACCAGTCATGGGATTACCCCTCAAGGTGTAGCGCTACCACCTTGATAGCCTCTACCTCTGCCATTTGGTTCAGCTGAAAGTAGATGTTTGGCTTCTCCACCCAAGCCTTAGCCGAACACTTTGATGATCCATCATAGGTAGGCAAGACAAATCTGCCCACGGTACGTTGCAAGCCACTCCCATGCGTGTACCCTCCTCTATTCTGGCTGCGTGGTCTACTATTGTTTTTCAGCTGGCAAAAATCGTTTAAAGTGAGGGCCTCTTCAAAATCCGTCCCATACAACTGATACTCTACAAAATATTCCCCGTAATGAGCCACCTCCGACTCCCCAAGTCCTCCCATTCCTGCTCCTCAAGTCAAGAATGTGGGCATGGTGGACCGTGGGGGAGTGCATATCACCACCTACTGCGCAACGTTCTGCTCCAAAACATGGTGTAATATTCCGAATAGGAAATAAACAACAATACAAAAGCAACATAAACAAAAACTACAACAAATAGAAAGACACCGTGAAAAGAACTACAAACATTGAGGAAAGTTGAGCCATTTTATTATAAATCAGAAAGAGGGAATGACTACAAGAGGTGATCAGAATGATGGCACCTTGACTTGCTCAAGGCAAGCTGAAATAACTCTCAAAACCCTGCTATGAATGGCTGCTTCCACTCTGCACTGAGTAAATCCCTGAACTGCTGCTGCTGCTCGAAAATGCTGCTTCTAGCTGGAATGGAGCTGCATTATGGGGTTGTTCCCCAACTCAGACAATTGTGAAACTCTGGCTATGAACTCTCCTCCAAAAACCCGGAAAAACCCAGGAAGGAATTCTGAAAACGCTGATCCCAGAATCTGACCCACTTGGGAAAATTACGCACTCATGGTGAGTACGCTGGCCTCTGAATTGAATGGCTGGAAATGTTAGCTTCAATTTGCTCCAAAAGATCACTTGTGAAGGGTTGATCCCCTCACACTTCTCCCGTACTGAAACAACTGAATATCCCTCTCTCCCGGAGTTGCCCTCCTGCAAGACTGCGTAACTCCAATGAGAGACTGCGCTGCCTCAAGACTGTGTAACTCTTGGATGGGTGATGTTGTGTTCTTTGCTCTAAAAACTCAAGGTAAAGGTCCTCACTTGAGTGGGCACTCGAAGTCCCCGGAGGCTGAGGTTGGGATCTCCGCTCGGAGACACTTGGGTGCTAAACAACACTTGCATACTTACCTAAACAACGTAAGCATGCTCAATATCTATTAAACATAAATTCTCAAGATGCATAATAGAATGAGTAGCTAGCCTCTCCCTCCTTTTATGCTCGAGACCCTAACTCTCCCTTGGGCCCCACTATGCTACGCTGTCTCCCCTTGCCACGCTGCCCTGCCTACTCTGCGTTGTCTTGGCCCACGCTGCCTGGCCCACCCGGCCGCATTGTCCCTCTCCTGGGCCGTCGTCGCTGGTCCCCCTGGGCCCCACGCTAAAATTAGAATGTTGGCTAAGTGACTTTAGGGAGTTTATTTCTCCTCAATTGGGTTATGGGTCCAACACCCTTTTATTTATGGTTGAACATTAGAAAAGCAAAATCTAAGAAAAAATTAATATTGCCAATTAGTTGTTGCTAATTGAGAATATTACAGTCCTCCCCGCCAAAATGTTGCTTGTCCTCAAGCAACGGCAAAGATGGATGTTGCAGGATCTTCTCACTCTCCCAAGTGGCATCCTCATCTGGAAGATTCCTCCATCTCACCAAATACTCCTGGACTATCATGCTCTGTAGTTGTCTCTCCCGAGTGTCTAAAATGGCTTCAGGTTGTAACACCAAATGCCCCTCATCATCTGTAGGTGGAAGCTTCTCTGTTGCAGTCACCTGCTGCCCCAATGCCTTCTTTAGGCATGATACATGGAAAATGTTATGTATCCTACTTCCTACAGGTAGCTCCAACTCATAAGCAACCTCTCCTACCCGACGGATCACCCTGTAAGGTCTATAGAAGCGAGGCTTGAGCTTCTCGGCCCCCTTCTGCTTTAGCGTAGACTGCCGGTAAGGCTGAAGTCAGAGATAGACCAAGTCACCTACCTCAAACTGTCTCTCTACCTGCCCTCTATCTGCATACAACTTCTGTAGGTTCTGCGCTGTGGCTAAGTTGTCCTTAAGAGCCCGGAGTATATCTCGGCTCTCTTGGATCCAATCCTTGGCCCTGGGGGCTTTGCTAGCTCCAAACATAACATCAGCAAAATTCAAAGCATGATATCCATACAAAGCATAAAATGGAGACATACCGATAGACATGTGGAAAGTATTGTTGTAGGAGTATTCTCCCAAGTGTAGCCAACGCAGCCATGCCTTTTGCTGCCCCGTGACATAGTTTTACAAGTAGCCTTCCAGCCACTTGTTCACTATCTCCATCTGCCCATCCATCTGAGGGTGATAGCTAGTACTAGGAGTTAACTATGTACCCACCAAACGAAAGAGCTCCTGCAAAAATCCACCCATGAAACGGTTGTCCCTGTCACTAACTATGGTCTTAGCAAGACCATGTAATCTGAAAACATCACGGAAGAACAGCTCGGCCACCTGTGCAACTGTGTACAGTGCTAATGTGGCGAAGAAATGGGCATACTTTGTTAGTCGATCAACGACCACAAAGATCCAATCCTTGCCCTGCACCGCGGGCAACCCAGTAACGAAATCCATAGAAATGATTTCCCACTTTCCTTCCGGAATGGGAAGCGGTTGTAGCAACCCAGCTGGGTGGCTCATCTCCCCCTTGTTTCTCTGAGATACTTCGCACTCCCTGACATGTCAGAGTGTAATATCCCAAAGTCAGAACCAAGCAGCAGCTCACATGAATTAGCGGATTTCAAGGATAAATAAACTCATCATATGTGAGAAGGAACACATAGCCACCAATGGATGATTCAGCAGCAAAAATATGCCTCACTATTCTCTCCCAAAGTGAGGAAATGCAGCATTCTAGACCATAAAAACATCATTTTCAGAAAATAACGCAATAAATATTATAAATGGGACTTGAATCCCATATTTTATACATTATACATCTCACATACCAAATGGGAGCAAAAAAAAATCACTCTAGCTAAGTTAAACAGATCTCCCCAAGCCAATATGGTCTAAAAATGCCCAAATCCCATGACTTGACTTCTGCAAAATTTTCTGAAGCATACACAGCATAACTTAGAGAGAATTCTAATAAAAATAATGGTCCTCAATATATCTTGGTTTTATATTATGCAAAAGCTAAGAATAATGGAGGTCTAACCCCTTTTATACATCAAAGAGATAACCCGACAAGGGCTTCATGAAAGTACATGTATAAAATGACAGAATATGTAGATCTAGATCTGAAATAATGTAGTTAGACTGCATCTCTACATAAATGTGGCTGAATAATACAAGGAGAATAATAATATGCTTTATATAAGAGTTTTGGGAGAAGGGTTGGCCCTTCTTCCAAGAAACAGGCTCAGAATCAAGGGTCTTGACCCTGTTGTTGCAACATTGAGACAAAGGACGCAGTTTCTGTAAGTGACTACACTGTAGAAGGTGTGGAATTCTTTGGCCACATGCCAAGATGTAAAATATGCTCATAAATCTTCCTTACATATCTTGCAAAGGAAGGGAAGCTCCCTCCTCTGAAGGATAAGCTCAGAAAGTGGTGTTGTGATCTTTCCACTGCAACACCCTACAACACAGTGTTTCCTGCTACAAGAATAACACTGTAGATGAATAAGGATGCTTGGAATCAAGCCTAAATGTGGAAAATTGAAGTCCAATGCTCCTCCAAGAGGCCTCTCAAGGAAGGAGAGGGAATCCCTAAGCAGGAATGTCTTGTGCTAAACAGCACTGCATACTCAACTCAACAGATGAAGAATGCTCAATAGTCTAAGCAGACCAAAATCAATAATCAACAAGCTAACCTCAAATGGCTACCATCTTCTCCCTTATAAACTTTTTGAGCCTTCTCACCTTGGGTCCCACCCATTAGGGTTTCCAACATCATATGATCAAACTCCCTCCAAGATTACGTTGTATCCCCATCAAGGCCACTCCTCCATACTGCGCTATTTGATTTGGTCAAATTTGGCCTCTTCAACCTGCTTCATCCCTTTTCACACTCAAGTGTCTTCAATCCAGCTCTCATATGTCCTTCTAGACTGATCCTTGTTCATATTGAGCTATTTTCATGGATGATCCTCTCCTCTTCATGAATGTTGTTGACTTAGTCAAACTTGACTTTGTCCACATCCCTTTTTGCCCCTGTTCACACCTGAAGGTGTAAAATCCAGCTCCAATGATGATCTCCTCTCTTACTATGAGGAATTTTATTTATATTTTTATTTTGCATGGGCCTCCTTACCCATTTATTCAACTCCTAAGTGATAAAGACAAAAATCAATATTCCAATTAGTTGTAAGCTGTTACAAATTTTATGGGAACATTACATGCAGGCATCCTCCTTGACCTCTCCCCGATGGCCCTATAGGTCTTCGTGAATCCCCGATGGCCCCACTCAGCAGGTTGTGGGGAAGCTTCGACTCCCCTTGTTCCCATTTCCGAAATGCGCTCCGCAAGGGAGCATTTTGGAAATAAAACTGGAAATCGTGCTCCTGTGGCTGCTTCCTTTCGAGGGGAGTGTTTTCGGGAGTGCGTTTCTGAACCTGTTAAAACGCTCCCTGCCTTTTCGGGAGCGTTTCCGGAAACGCTCGGGAGCGAACGCTCCCTGAGCGCCTCCGGCGTTTAAAAAACGCTTTGGGAGCGTTTTTCAAATGCTGGAAGCGGTCGGGGAGCGTTTGCTCCCGAACGCTCCCCGGAACAAAAAAACGCTTCCCGTCGGGCGCAAATTTTTTTCAATGAAAAAACGATTTGTTTATAAGGGGGGGGGGGTTTCATTTTGTTTTTTATCGTTTGTTGAGTGTTGAGAGAGAGAGCAAGAAGAGACAAGGAGAGCAAGGAAGGAGAGCAAGAAGAGACAAGGAGAGCAAGCTACAAGGCAACAGGAGGATTGCAAGAAAGAGGTAGGCCTTCTAATCCAATTTTGTATTTTCTAGGATGAATTTGTAGGTTGTTTAAAAATGAAAACTTGATTTTTTCTTGAATGTTGCATTTTATTGGGTTTAAAACTTAAAAAATGAATTGTTTTTTTCCTATGTTGCATTTCATATTCCCATTTGGCATTTTTCCATTTGTTTTGCAGGCTAGAAACTTGAAACTTGAAACTTGTTTCCATCATGGCTATATGGCTAGGGATTTTCCTCATGTTGGTTCCTTTCTTTATGATAATGGTGTTGGAGAATAGTAGAAGAAAGAGGCAAATTAGAGAAGAGGAGGGTTATGGTGGATTTGAAGAAAATCCTGAAGAGGAGGAGGATTATGTTTATGAGGAAGTGGGGAGTGGAGAACATGAGGACACAGATTCCCCAACTAAACAAGACCAAACTCAGACACCTTTGTGGAAATATGTTCAGAAAATGGAAGGAGGGAAAGGTGGTGGAACCACTAAATTTATTTGCCCCCAGTGCAATAAACAATACCATGGTTCATACACCCGTGCGAGAAGGCACCTTTGTGGGATAATGCCAGGGGATGGAACTAAAAATATTGGAATCAAAATTTGTACTAATGTGCTAGAATCACAGAGAGAGAAATATAAGAAGGAAGAGGAGGTTGCCCTACAGAGATCATCTAAAAGATCTAGGGGTTTCATTGATTCAGGCCCAACACGTCATGGACAAACAAGTTCAACTTCCACCCATGCCAGTGGTTTTGGAGGCAGTGGCACTGGATTAAGGCATAGAACCATATCCGATTTCCTGGACGAAGGGTGTAGGAATGATGTGGATTCAAAAGTTTACCGATTTCTATATGCATGTGGGGTGCCATTCAATGTTCTTCGCTCACCTTATTGGCATGAAATGGTTTCTGCCATTAATGATGCCCCCAAAGGATACAAAAGCCCTGGGTATGACAAGGCCAGAACCGTGGGTCTTGATCATGAAAAAGCTAAAATAAACAATTCTTTGGCTAGAATGACAAGTTCGTGAAATGAGTGAAGGGTTTTCCATTGTCTCCCGATGGATGGAATTGTCAAAAGGAAACCATTGATAAGCCATGAGGCCGGTTAGCGGTGCAGTCTTCCTGGCAGCTTATGATTATTCAGATAAATTCAAAACCGGCATTAACATTGCAGAACCATTACTTGATATAATTGAAAAGACTGGCCATACAATGTCATACAGGTCATCACTAATAATGCTGCTAACTGTAAGGCAGCAGGAGCAATTATTGAGGATAAATACCCCAACATTTTTTGGTCTGGGTGTTTGGTTCACACAATGAACCTTTTGATGCATGATATCATAAAAAACAAACAACCTCAATTCAAATGGCTTGGTGATTTGTACAAGAGAGGTAAAAAAATGATCAAATTTATTACAAATCATAGCAATACCCATGGGCTTTTCCGTACTCACTCCAAATTGGAGTTGTTGAAAATAGCAAAAAACTAGATTTGCTAGCTATTACCTCACCTTCAGGCGCCTTTTGAAGGTAAGAGAGTCATTGGCTGCAATGGTATCAAGCCCACACTGGCAGCTATTAAAGGACAGGGCAGCAACAATAGTTGACAGGCAAGGTTTCGAACATGTGGAGGAGACCACCCTTGACCCTCTGTTTTGGGCACGTGTGAGGGAAATTTTGAATTTTACCAAGCCCATTTATAACATGATTCAGTTTGCAGATACTGATAAACCAATCATTGGAGAGGTTTATGAGCAGATGGACAGCATGTTGGGGCAAATAAAAGATATTGTTAAGGATAATGATCCCAACTTGTATGCTATGATTCATGACTGTGTGTGTGCATGGTGGAA
Source organism: Pinus albicaulis (assembly GCA_034641835.2). NCBI lineage: Eukaryota > Viridiplantae > Streptophyta > Pinopsida > Pinales > Pinaceae > Pinus > Pinus albicaulis. The sequence goes on along the minus strand of CM076570.1, from coordinate 990,168,794 downwards.
TAAACTCAATGTTCCACTACATGCTTTGGCATATATCCTTACGCCAAAATATTACTCTCCATCTTGGTTGGGCCAACCTGCACCTGGAGGTGGGGTTAGGATGAAACCTCACACAGATCTAGAGGTACAACAGGGGTACATGAAGGCATTGGACAAGTTGGTACCCGACAGGGAAGAGTGTGCTAGATTGCACCTTGAATTAGGCAAATACTTCAGTTGCACTGCTAACTTTGGTTCTTTCCATGCAATGGAAGACAGGGACAGATTTGATGCTCTCACATGGTGGGAAGCATATGGCGGCATGGGAATTTTGCCAAAGTTGGCTAAAAAAGTTCTCTCACAGGTTGTGAACACTTCTTCTGCAGAGAGGTGTTGGAGCACCTACAGCTTCATACACAATGTGAGAAGAAACAGGCTGAATGAAAACCGAGCTAAAAGCTTGGTTTATGTGCATTACAACTTGAGGTTGTTGAGCCATTACTGTGATCGAGCAAATGAGGATCAATCATACAGAGTCTGGGACAACAACCCAGAGGATGATAATTTGGAGGACGGCACGGTACATATGGAAGAATTGGAAGCAGAACTTTTTAGGGATGATGATGAAGCATTAGCAGCACCGCCACACACAGGGCCAGTCCCACCATCTACTGGTAGCAGTGCGGGTGCCAGTGCCAGTTCTCGATATCACACTATTGTTCCTTTGCAGATCCAGCCTCCACCTTCTATTCATGGTCGTGGTACTCCTGAGAGTACTAGAAGACCAACATTTCCTCGTGGCTCACAAAAATTAGACATTTCTCGTGGGCGTGGCAAGGGGCCAGCCAGATAAAATAGATTTGTTGTTTACTAGTCTTTTCTATTTGTTGTTGACAGTTGAACAGTTGAAACTTGACTCTTTCTGATTTCATATATTTAATGAAAATTTAAGTTTGAAGTTTGAATTTGAAAGGTGAAACTTTGAAGTTGGCATTTATAAGTTTATTGTTTACAAGTCATTATGAATTATGAATATGATGCTTCATGAAAGTTATATGGTGATCAATGAATCAATGATGATAAATGTTATATAATATCAATGATGATAAATGTTATATATTGAATTTTCAAATCAATGAATCAATGATGATAAATGATATATATCAATGATGATAAATGTTATATATTGAATTTTGAAATCTTGAAACCTTCAGATTGATGATTTGCGAGACTCAAGAGTCAATATGTTGTATGCTTCCAACTCGTGGGCGTGGTTGATGAAGATTATAACTTCTAGATGATTGATGTTATATGATTCAATCTATGTTTTATGTTTTTTATGTCTAATTCATCATTCTACATGTTTTTGTTGACATATATGCATCAAAATATAAAAAATATTAAAAATATTAAAATATATATATATATATATATATATATATATATATATATATATATAAACTCCCAAACGCTCTGCACGAAGCTTCTAAAATGGCGCTCCCACTCCCGCTCCACGTTTTCGCTCCCGCTCCCAAGTAACCTTGGGCCCGACCATCGACTCTCTCATCCTACATTAATATCTTCTCCTTGAGCTGAGAATCCTCAGTCAAGAAGATCCTATCTCTGTAGTAGATGACCTCATCCATCACCCTGTACTTGTCAACTAAAACCTGGCCATCCAACACCTCACAAGCAAAGCGATCCTTGGAGTACTCCACCAACAGTTGAGCCCTCCAGTCTACATCTAGGCTCATCAAGGACAGTGTTGCTGGTCTACGTGACAAAGCATCTGCCACTACATTGTTCTTCCCTTTGACATAGTCAATGTCAAATTCGTAAGCCTGGATCTTACTGACTCACTTTTGTTCTTCCCTCTCTTGTAACTGCTTCTGCTCAAGGAAAAACCGGAGGCTGTTGTAATCAGTCCTCACTCGAAACCTGTTGCCTGCCAGATACTTCTGAGACTTGGCTAATGCATGCATAATGGCTAGCATCTCCTTGTCGTATATTAGATACAAACTCTCATGCGACAGTAGCTTTCTGCTCTCGAAAGCTATAGGGTGGCCCATGTGGATCAACACTGCGCCTACTCCCTCACCCGAAGCATCACACTCCAGAATGAAGCGCTGTGTGAAGTCTGCCAAAGCCAACACCAGAAAACTGCTCATCACCTCCTTGAGCCTGCCAAAGGTCCTCTGCCCAGTATCAGTCCAGCCAAATGCCCCCTTCTTGGTGAGATCTATGAGGGGTGCAGCAAGTTGGGAAAACTCCTTGACAAACTTCCGGTAGTAGGTGAAAATGCCTACAAATCCCTGGAGTTTTGTCACGTTCTTTGGTTTTGGCTACTCCTGGATGGCCCGGATCTTCTCCTCGTGGACTCTCACTCTATACACACTAATGATATGCCCCAAGTAGAGCATCTCTATTAACCCAAACTCGCACTTAGAGAGCTTAGCATAGAAATGCTGCTCCAAAATACACAGTACAACCTCAATGCGCTACAAGTGCTCCTCCCAAGTGCAGTTGTATATAAGGATGTCATCAAAGAACACCAGCACAAACTTCCTCAACTAACCACAGAAGATGTGGTTCATGCAAGACTGAAAGGTAGTCAATGCGTTGGTTAGCCTGAAGAGCATCACTAGAAACTCGAAGTGGCCATAATGGCACCTGAATGCAGTCTTGGGGACATCCTGGTCTGTCACCCTGATCTGATGGTACCCGAACCTCATATTGATCTTGGAGAAGAACTTCGATCCCCTTAGCTCATCCATCAACTCATCAATCCTGGGGATGGGGTATCGGTTCTTTATGGTCTTTTTGTTGAGTGCCCTGTAGTCGATGCACATTCGCAATGTGCCATCCTTCTTCTTTACCAGAACAACAGAAGAAGCAAACGGGCTAGTACTGGGCCGGATGTGTCCCAATTCTGAGAGCTTTTTACACGTTATTATGTTACCATGACATTTGACTCTCCATATAGGTTCATCACTACCTATATTATCCTCCCTTAGAAGTCAAAAACCCTAATGTTCCTAAACCAAGTCTTGGAATTGGAGAAAATCTCATTAAAACCCTTAAAAGTCTAACTTTGCACTTTTCCTACGAGTTCGCAGATACTTGTTGTATGGCCTGCGGCAACTCTCGAACGTTCTGCTACTAAAACCTGCGGACCCCCATAAACGTCAAATAAAGGAAAAAAGTAAGTTCTAGAAGCCCAACTTGTTAAATATTCTCCCAACTGGAAGCTTCTAGAGGCACGATCAGTTCGAGCTTTATCCCTCTACTCATGGAGATTTATCCCTCCACTCATGGAATTTATCCCTTGGTCTATGGAGCTCAAATCCTTTCATGAGAGGAATCCATCCCCCTCTTCATGGAACTGAAACTACCTCCATTTCCCGATAAATTGAGCTCATGTTTCAGTTTCAAGTGTAGACTAGAGATTGTAGATTATAGCTTGTATATGGTAATTGCTGAAGAAATTCTTAAGAGAACATACTCTCTACACTAGTTATTGTTGGCATGAGAATGATCACAACCTCATGTTCATAACTCTATGCTAGTATCCAGAGAGGGAAGCTTGTCAAACCGAAGGAGGAACGATTGTTCAGGACCCTAGAAGAACCTGTACGACATCAAGGCATCAGGTTGTAAGGTTACTTCTTTTCATACAAGTTAATACATATGGATCTCCTTTTCTCATTGAGTTGTTCTTGTATTTATTTATATAATTCAATTCTTGGACTTCTTGGTCACTAAGATAGACTAGCATTTTCTCAATTATTATATCTTGTAGGTGCTTTGATCTTTTGTCTGTCTTTGATTGCAATTTCTACTTACTGAAGAAGCCTCTTTGGAGCGACTGGATAGAAGACTGCATCAAGCGTCGGACTTCAAGGTAGGGGTATGTCCTCTTTATTTGTTTATAATAATTCTGAATTGCAAATAGTCTAGAGAAAATGATTTACAAATGGATGTTTGTTTCCAGATATTCATAGAATACTAGGGAGATCGCTCTTGTCCGTAAGAGGGTTTAATCCGCATAACAGAGCTTATGGATAGCTCTCTCAATCTCATCCCTATAGGCCTTGGGGTGCCTATAGGGGGTGATGATTACTGCCTGGATCCCCTGCTCCAACTCAATGGTATGCTCAAACCCCTGGTCTAGTGGCTGCCCTAGTGGTATGTCCCCAAAAACCACATAGTACCTATCCAATATCGATTGCACATCGGGGTGTACTGAGTGCCCTTTAGCTCCCGCCTCCCTAGAATACATAGTTCTATTGCCCACTCTATGTCTCCCTTCCGGAAGTCTGCCTTCATTTGGTGTGCTGAAACTGTCTGCAGGGGGTATGTGTGCATGCCTCTGATCATCACATGCTTCCCACTCTTCTTGTCTTTCCACTCTATCTCTAGTATCTCCCAATTTGTGGTGACCTTACCCAGCGTAATTAGCCACTACACTCCCAATAACATACTGGTATCTGGGATGTCAACCACAAAGAAGTGGTTTGTCATCGTCTAGGTCCCCATGGTCATTGCAAATGCCAGAACATACCTCATACACTGCACTGAGAATCCATCAATACTCTCTGTTGGTATGCCCCTCCTCTCTACTAGCTTAGCATCAATAAAGATATGAGTGGTCCCGCTATCTACCAGAACTGAAACACATTGTCCCTGCATGGTGCCTTGGACACGCAGTGTCACATACTTCGGAACTCCTCGCAGAGATGCAAGGACTCCTCCTGTGGGTGAAAACGCTGCCCCTCCTGCTCCTGGGGGAGGTGGCGGTGGATGATTTCCTCTCTGTGCTACAACATTGGCCTCTCCCTCTATCTCCTCATTAGCATCTTCTTCTCCCTCACTGTCGGAGAAGACCTCGATGTAATCTGCCTTCTCTGCGGCACCTTGATGACTCGGTGCCCATGGCTCCTAGCATGTGAAGCATAGCTTCCTCCATCTCAAGTCTCTCTGGGTGTCGTTGTCCAAAGGCCCTCAGCCCTGGTTCTCCTTCTGCGGTGGAATTCTCGTGTCCTTCCCCTTCGGCTGAAATGCCGGTCTCTGATGGAAAGGAGCTCTTGTCGTCGGCAAAGCATCTTGCAAGTCTCTTGTCCTCCCAATTGCAACCTGAAGTGTAGCAAGCCTAGTGGACCTGACTAACCCACATAGAGGTTTTGCCAGCCCATCAATAAACATGTAAATCCTCCTGGCTGTGGACAAGTCTTCCACCATCACTGAAAGTCTCAAGAACTCAGAAATGTAAGTTTCTGGGTTCCCAGTCAATTTGAGCTTGGTTAGCTCGAAAAAATGCTCCTCCAGATCCTTTCGGTCAAACCTCTCCACCAATCTCTGGGTAAACTCTGCATACGCTGTCACTGCTGAGTGACCCAGCGTGGCCATCCCATGGAACCACCAGTCATGGGCTTCCCCCTCAAGGTGCAGCGCTGCCACCTTGATGGTCTCCACCTCTTCCATCTAGTTTAGCTAAAAGTAAGTGTCCAACTTTTCTACCCAAGCTTTTGCTGAACATTTAGATGACCCGTCATAAGTTGACAAGAAAAATCTACCCATGGTACGTTGCAGCGCACCTCCCTACGTGTACCCATCTCCTCTATTTTGGTTGTGGGGTCTGCTGTTGGTATTGAGCTGGCATAAATCGTGAAAAGAGAGAGATTCACCAAACTCTCACCCATTTGACTGATACTCTTGAAAATAGTCCTCGTAATGAGCCATCTCCGGCTCCTGGGGTCCTCCCGTTCCTGTACCTGCAGTCAAGAATGTGGGCATAGTGGAACGTGGGGGAGTGTGTAGCACCACTTGTTGTGCTGTGTTCTTCTCCTGCGTGTGATGGGAAGTGTCAGACCCCTCTTCGATGTGAAATCCCCTTGGGGTTTCACGTTGTCTATTCTCCCAGCAATCTTATGACCCATCTCCTTTATCTTCCTGGAGAGCTCCTGTACAGACTTCAAGAGGAGATTCCCGAACTCCTTCTCGTCATCTATTTCCTCTACCATAGGTGCTTCCTCCTCTGCGTCCTTTACTGGAACACAGTCCCCCTCTACAAATGTGGCCTCAAGCCTTCACTCTCGGCTCCTGTACTGCTGCTTCCGGTAAGTGATGTATTCTTTGTCTCCGAGTGTCATAGACTGATCTGCTCCATAGGCTGAGCCAAGTCTATGAGCTCTGATATCACTGTAATATTCTGAATAGGAAATAAATAGCAATACAAAGCAACATAAACAAAAACTACAACAAATAGAAAGACACCATGAAAAGCACTGCAAACATTGAGAAAAGCTAAGCCAATTTATTATAAATCGGAAAGAGGGAATGAGTAAAAGAGGTGATCGAAATGATGGCACATTGGCTTGCTCAAGGCAAGCTGAAATAACTCTCAAAACCCTGCTATGAATGGTTGCTTCTCCTCTGGACTGCGTAACTCCCTGAGTTGTTGTTGCTACTGGAAAATGCTGCTTCCAGGTAGAATGGACCTGCTCTTTGGGGTCATTCCCCTGCTCAGAAAATTGTGAAACTCCAACTATGATCTCTCCTCCAAAAACTGAGGAAAACCCAGGAAGGAATTCCAGAAAGGCTGACTCCGAAATCTGACCCCCTTGGGAAAATTATGTACTCGTAGTGAGTACATTGGCCTCTAAAGTGAATGGATCCAAATGCTAGCCTCAATCTGCTCCAAAAGATCACGTGTGAAGGGTTGATCCCCTCACACTTCTTTCGGAATGAAACTACTAAATATCCCTCTCTCCCAGAGCTGCCCTCCTCCAAGACTGCGTAACTCCTGAGAGAGAGTGCGCTGCCTCAAGACTGTGTAACTCCTGGATGGGTAATGATGCATTCTCTGCTCTGAAAACTCAAGGTAAAGCTCCTCACCTGAGCGGGCACTCAAAGTCCCCCGAGGGTGAGGTTGGGATCTCCGCTCGGAGACACCCGTGTGCTAAACAACACTTGCAGACTTAGCTAAATAGCATAAGCATGCTCAATATCTGTTAGAAAAAAATTCTGAAGATGCATAATAGAATGAATGAGTAGCTAGCCTCTCCCTCCTTTTATGCTTGAGACCCTAACTCTCCCTAGGGACCCACTATGCTGCGTTGTCTCCCCTTGCCACGTTGCCTTGCCTACCCTGCGTTGTCCTGGTCCATGCTGCCTGGCCCATGCTGCATCTGCACTGGTCCTCTCTCGGCGCTGTCACTTGGTCCCCCTGGGCCCCACGCTAAAATCAAATATTGTCTAAGTGACTTTAGGGAGTTTATTTCTCCTAAGTTGGTTCATGGGCTCCATCACCCATTTATTTATGGCTAAACAGTAGAAAAGCAAAATCTAAGAAAAAATTAATATTACCAATTCACTACTGCTAATTGGGAATATTACACATGGTGAGAAGTACTGGACCCTTCTCCGTTGTGAAACTCCCTTGGGATCTCACATTGTTTGTTTTATCCAACAATGTTTTGCCCCATTTCCTCTATCTTTATGGAAAGCTCCTGTATTGATTTCAAGAGGAGGTTACCAAACTCCTTCCCCTCATTTATCTCATCTGCCATTGGTGCCTTCCCTTTGTCTTCCTTAATCGGAACGGTGTCCTCTTTTTCAGGTGTGATTTCGAGCCTACGCTCTCTATCCCTGTACCTCTGCTTCTGATATGTGATGAATTCTCTATCTTCGGGTGTCATAGACTGATTTCTCCACAGGCTGAGCCAAGTCTATGAGCTCTGACACCACTGTAATATCCCAAATGGGAAATAAACAAAATACAAAGCAACATAAACAAAAAATGCAGCAAATAGAAGCATACATAGAAAACACGACAAATAAATCAGAATAGCTAAGCCATTTTATTATATTTCTGAATGAATGAAAGGTACAATGAGTGCTTAGAATGATAGCACCTTGGCATTCTCTATGCACGCTGAAATGATCTCTCTCTCCCTGCTCAGAAAGGCTACTCCAAATCTTTTCTACGTGGCTCCTCCTTTGCACTGCCCTGCAGGAAATGTTGCTGCTGGCTGGAAAGGGGCAGCAAGATGAGGTTGTTCCACTACTCGTAAAATTCTGAAACCCGGATCCCGGACTCTCCTCCAAAAACCCAGAATAACCCGTGAAAGAATTCCGGAATGGCTGACCCCGAAAAATCACCCTCTTGGGATGACTATGCACTTCTGTTGGGTACGCTGGCATATGTGATGAAATATTGGAAGGAAAGGCCTCCAACTACCCAAGGAACTTAGCTATGGAAGGGTTGATCCCCTCACAAGCCTCCAGACTGAAATCCCACAAGCTTTCTCCTCCCCCAAAGTTATCCTCCCCCTAGACTGCGTAATCCTCTGAGTGACTGCGTAATCCTGGTGGATGATCCAACAATGTTGCTCTCAAAAACTGAAGGTATGGCTCCTCTCCTGAGCGGGCACTCGAATTCCCCCGAGGATGAGGTTGGGATCTCTTCTCGGAGACATTCGTGTGCTAAACAACACTGCAGACTCAGCTAAACAGCTTAAGTGTGCTCTAGTCTTGATAGACAGAAAATCAGAAGATGTATGAATGAATGAGAAAGGCTATCTTCATCCCCTTTTTATGCTAATGAAACTCCAACGTTCCCTTGGGCCCACTAGTGCCGCATTGCCACTTTGCCACGTTGTCCCCATGCTGCTCTGCGCTGCCTATCCCACGTTTACACTGCGTTGCTTGTCCCTACGCTGCTCTACGCTGCCGATCCCATGTTGCCACTGCGCTGCCTGGCCCCACGCTGCCTCTATGTTGTCCCAGCTGTCTCCTCTCCCACGTTGTCACTTGGCCTCATGGTTCTCGCTTTATCTTTTAATTATTTTGCCTAGTGACTTTAGGAAAGTGCTTTTATTCTAATGTTGAGTTATGGGTCCCCTAACCCCTTTATTTCCTACTGAACTTTAGAAAGGCAAAAATTAATCAAAAATTAATATTCCAATTCGTTGTCTCCTAATTGGGAATATTACAGCAGCATGGCACAAAGGTGGACCGGATGAGAAGGACTGATGAATCACTTTCTGGTGGATGACATGACTCATGGATGAAAGTGATGGATGATTTGTGCCCTATGAAGCCAAAAGTTGAAGATTCCTCAATATCGAAATCCATGACATCGAGGGGAGGAATTCTTCATGAGAACTGGATGTCTCACCATTGTTGCTACAGGTCCCTGGCTAAGAGGGATCCTGGTGGTAAGTTTCTTACTTGGAAGAAACTTGAAGTATGTCCTTCCGGAATTAAAAGGAAGTGACAAATATAATTCTCTAAATTCATGTGTCATGCACTAGACCAGGACTAACATTCGTAAGTCTTAGTGAAGGCCATGAGGAGATAATGGATAGACACATCATTTTGGTCTTCCCCTGCAAGACAGAATGGAGGATTGGGTAATCATTTAGCATCCGATACTCTTTGAGAATAAGATAGGGCATTCAAGATAAGAGTAGACAAGGACTGATATTCTTTGAGGGCTGGCTACCAAAGAGAATAATAGTCCATGAAGGTCATACTCTGGGAACACCTGGGTGGAGTATGTACCTTGGAGAGACAATGACTATGGTGTCTATAATTCATGTATCTCGCTAGCATTGTAGCCCATTGTCTCGTTGAGAGATGGGGCTGTTAGTCAAGGCCTTGCACTAGGACAATGTTGGTTGATATGATGCTATACAAATGCTGATTACCAATCTGATTCTTCTCATGAGATTCTTCAGATTGAAAGTGTCCATATGCCATTATGAATACCTCCCTAGTTAAGAGAGAGTGTTGGAAAGTGTAACTAGGTTCGGTCTTCATATTGACTATGTAATTATGTATTTATGTACTGAAGAAGACAAAGATAATAAAATATATTTTGTTAAGCTTGCTTCATGGGTTTCATGAACAAGGGATTTTATTATAGGTCAAAGACTTCTTCTTGATGTCTTTTAGAGATTTTTCATCTTGTCATAAATGTAATTGGAGTCATTTATATGAAGTGTCAAGCATGCCTCAAGACCTTGTCAATTAGCTTGTCAACATAGCTCAAGAATAATGCTAAACACTCCTGATCATATCAACATTGGAATAGATCTTAAAGTCAGCCCAAAAATTTGGAAACATGTTGGCCTCAAATCTAATGGATAGATCGATTTAATAATGGGGGAAAAAATTGTATAAACCCCACTAAACTCCGCAGAATAGAAACCAATTCGGACAATTGTCATAGATGTGAAGTATAGGAGTAGAGCTCACATAAATCTGAATATTTCGATCAACAATTGCAGGAGAAATCTCAAAATTTGAGGATAGTTCAGACTACAACTTCAGGATTTACGAAGCATTTAGACAAAGATTCTCGGTGTTAATTCAAGATAGTATATTTTTTTTTGGGCCTAGTATATATATATATTCTATGGAGAAAAAGGCTTCAGGTATCTCTGTGAAGTTACAATGTGAAGTTAAGGGAAAACTATGCAATAGTATACAAAATGAAAACTGAAATAAATTGGAGGACTGTGTGTTTCGGTGCCAAGACTGTTGTAAGGAATACTCCAGCAAATATAAAGAGAAGCTACAAGAAGACAATTTGAGAAGCAAACTCAAGAATCCAGTGTTAAGAGCTAGGAACATAGCCTTCCTAGTTCTGGTGCAGAACAGTGCAGGACGGTGCAGGATAGTGGAGAGAAGGAGATCAGTTTGAGGAGTCTAGGAAGAAATTGTGACAAGGTCTTGAAGGCATACATAGGCCAATGGTCTGAGTCATGTTCATGGTACTTTTCAAATCGAAGATCTATAAGAAGAATTACTTGCGGGTTTTCCTCTCCAAGAGGGAGAGGTTTTGGCCTTGGCTCTGGGAGCCTAAATTTGCGTCTCGTGTTATGTTTTGATAATTGACTTGATAAAAAAGATAATAAGCTAAAAAGAGAAGACATAAGTAAGAGAAGTCAGCTCACAAGTAATTAGCAAGCAAGAATTTTAATTAAACTTAGCCCTTCCTAATTCTCAATAGGAGATTCCCTCAATCTCAACCCTGCAAACCACCACAAAACTTTGGTCTCAACTATGACAAATGACTCCGCAAAAGCTTGGAATTTCACACCAACTGTAGCTGATCCAAGTGAGGAGTGTGAAATTCCTTTTGTACCCTAGCAACATGCAAAACTAGGCTATATCTCTGTATACACTCCAGTGAAGACCTGTATTGGATTCCAATTTCCCTTACTAGGGAGGCACTCGAAGTCCTCTGAAATAGGGGTGAAATTTTTGCTTGGAATTCTTGTGATAAGTAACACTTCTCTTCTTGTGCTCAAAAACTCCAAGAGAGTTTGATTTTTGTAGAGTGATAGACAAAAAAATAAAAAATGAGGCTTCCTTATGATATTTATAGATGTGCGTCCTTCTCCCTTGGTGGATCCCCAATTCCACTAGTTCGAACATCATTCTCTCCTCCTATCTTCCTTCTCTCATCTAGTGTGAATTCCTCAAGGGAGTTGAATTTCCCCTTTTGTGTCCCCCACATTAAACTAGAAAAATAATTTTTCCTTTTTCTCTAATGTGCATAGCCTTCTTTTTCTCCAAAACTAAGTGGGGGTCTACTCAACCCACTTCTCCCAAGCCTATAACATCAAAATGTCAAAAATGAAAAAATTTAGAATTGCTTAGTAAAATTTTATTTAGTGGGGATATCATATTCCTCTCCACCCAAAGTTTGATTTTCCTCAAGCAACTGTAATGCTAGATGTTGCAGCACTTGTCCTCCCTCCCATGTGGCATCCTCCTTTGGTAAATGCTTCCATCTGACTAGGAATTCTCTAATAACTATATTCCTGATCTTCTTGTTTCTCACCCTCAAGATAACCTATGGAACCAAAACTAAATGCCCCTCATTTTCCAAGGGTGGTAATTATGTGGAAGATGTAACTTGTTGTCTCAGGGCCTTTTTTAGGCAAGACACACAGAACACATTATGCACCTTGCTTCTTGGTGGAATCTCCAACTCGTGTTAATTTTTCTTAGGGATAAATTGTTATTTGATTTGATAATTGCATTTATATACTTTTCATCATTTACATATACATTCACCCCATAACATCGTTATAAACATATGCAATTACATAGAAACAATAACATCATCAACAATGTTGTGGAAATAAAAGGAACATTAGAAGAAAAGCACACACACATAGAGACACCAAGATTGGTTAGAGACCAAGAAAAATCCCCAAAAGGGGGAAAACCCAGAATTCAATTCTTCTTCTTCTCATGCAGTGTTTTATCACAAAGTTACTTGGAAGCGGGATGTGTGGCGGGAGCGCGGAGATGAGGCGCGGAAGCGGAGCGAAGCGCGACCGCCATTTTAAAGTTTCGAGTCGGAGTGTATTGGGACGTTTTTATATATATATATATATTTTTTAATATTTTTTATATTTTTTATATTTTGATGCATATATGTCAACAAAAACATGTAGAATGATGAATTAGACATAAAAAACATAGAAACATAGATTGAATCATATAACATCAATCATCTAGAAGTTATAATCTTCATCAACCACGCCCACAAGTTGGAAGCATACAACATATTGACTCTTGAGTCTCGCAAATCATCAATCTGAAGGTTTCAAGCTTTCAAAATTCAATATATAACATTTATCATCATTGATAATTTGATATATAACATTTATCATCATTGATTCATTGATTTCAAAATTCAATATATAACATTTATCATCATTGATATTATATAACATTTATCATCATTGATTCATTGATCACCATATAACTTTCATGAAGCATCATATTCATAATTCATAATGACTTGTAAAATTATAAATGCCAACTTCAAAGTTTCACCTTTCAAATTCAAACTTCAAACTTAAATTGTCATTAAATATATGAAAGAGTCAAGTTTCAACTGTTCAACTGTCAACAACAAATAGAAAAGACTAGTAAACAACAAATCTATTTTATCTACTGGCTGGCCCCTTGCACGCCCACGAGAAATGTCTAATTTGTGCGAGCCACGAGGAAATGGTGGTCTTCTAGTACTCTCAGGAGTACCACGACCATGACTAGAAGGTGGAGGCTGGATCTGCAAAGGAAAAATAGTGTGATATCGAGAACTGGCACTAGCACTGGCACCCACACCCGCACTGCTACCAGTAGATGGTGGGACTGGCCCTGTGTGTGGCGGTGCTGCTGATGTCAAGCTACAAGCTACAATGCTACAAGCTATGAGGCCATTGGCCTAATACAAGACTACATATTAGTGATCAACAACATGATCACTCCTCATCATGATCAAATTCATCACCACTACTAGACAAGGGATCATCAACATGAGCTACATAAATAATATGGCTCAAAGTTTTAGGACTCCTAAAACTCCTCTACAACTTTAGTAGTAGTAGTAGTAGCAAAAATAGACATCAAAACTACAAATCACTGAGCAACATGGTCTCTCATGAAACTCATCATTGATTCATCGCTACTAGAAATGGATTATGGGATCATCAACAAGAGATACATAAACATCATCTAGTTCAAAGTCTTCAGACTTGGATTGCTCAACCTTATAACATGATAGAAATTGAAAAAGTTTAACATGCCTAACCAATGATTTTGGTTTGAGTGAAGGGTTCATCTCTTCAACCTTAAAATGCGGTAGAAAAAGATTAGCATGCCTAACCAGTTGTTTTCCTTTGATTGAAGGGCACATCAAGGTTCTTAAAGGACTTCATGCTCTTGATCAAATGCCAATATCATTCCCTTACACATGATAGAATCAAATGGAAACATTGCAAATTCCCAAACCATGAAACCCTGAAAACCATAAAGTCTGCTGAATTTTGAGTGAAACCTAAAATTCTAGTTTCTCCATATGAAATCCAATGAGGTCGAAACCACTCTTAAACATCCTGAGTCATTTCATGGTAATGTTAAAAATTTAAGTAAAAGGATGAAATGAAAAATAAAGGAAATGTCACTTTTACTTTAAGAATTTAACATTACCATGAAATGTCAATGCTTCCCTTACCTCCACATCAGCCCTAAAACCCATTTCTGGCCATGCGTGGGTCCACGTAGGGAAAGAGTAGCTAAATGAACCCCTCCCCCCTTATAAACAATTCGTTTTTTCACTTAAAAAAATTTCCGCCTGGCAGGAAGCGTTTTTTTTCCGAGAGAGGCGTTTGGGAGCGAGACGCTCACGAGCGCTTCCGGCGTTTAAAAAACGCTCGAAAGCGTTTTTAAACGTGGAAGCGCTCGGGAGCGTTCGCTCACCGGCATTCTGGCAGCTCCGAAAAAGCGGGGAGCTTATTTGCGGAGTTCGACGCGCTCAGTTTTTTAACCTCGGAAGCGTTTCGGGAGAAGCGCATTCTAACTGGCAGCTCACTTCACGGAGCGCGTTTCGGAAAACGGGAGAAACGCGAGGGAGTTTGAAGCTTCCCCGCAACCCTGGTTCATCAATTGTCCAGTTGAGATATAAAGTACAATTAAACATATTAAGCCACCGAGGGTAAACCAGAAATGCTAACTATCATACATCCCTGCCTCTGTTAAACTAATATATCAGGATCCCTATTGCAGCGAGCTCACTGTCATAAAGGATAAGTGCAATGGTACTATCATCATGTACAGAGATATATGTTTTTCAAGTCGCTGATGTACATATGGATTACTGTATTGAAGACCATACTGAATGCATAGGATTGATTATCTATGTCACTGTCATGACGACAGTGACATACACTTCTTTTTCACTCAATGATCATATGTCCTTTCGAGCTACAATCATTTCATATGAGACATAGAAGAGACTTGTCAAGGATATCTCTATTATTATTTAGATTCCAAGCCTCCTTAGGGTTTCACTTTAGGGTTGATGAAAAGAGTTCCATACTATAAGGCAATGCCATGCCAAACAAAATCTAGTAGGATAATACAACTATGCATATAGACTAAGACATCCAAACTATATGAGAATACCAAACAACATTTCTATCTGAAATATAACATGATACACTACTTCTTGGATCAATTCATATAATGGCGTCGAGGATCAACTATACAACTATGTCAAGACTTATATGCCAAGACTCTTTATTGCAACAGTGCCAAGAATCATCAAAGCAGTGCTTGAAACAAAGTCAAAACACATCATTGAAATAATGTTGAGACACATTATCGTAACGATCACAGAGCCGAGACTCATCTTCTTGAAAGTGGTGTGAATATCTATTGACCTAAGAACATCTATGAGAGACCAGCTAGATTAGAGTACCTATAGCGAGAGTGATTAGAGCTAGAGTAAAGTACATATAGTGACACTGATTTGAGCGTGTCTGGAGGCCATATGCCAAAGTGAATATCCTTGCAAGAGGAGATACCATACTGTAGGGAAAGACCTGCGGTTAGATACAAGAGGGGTCTTGTAGGTGCAGGAGGAGATCTGGACCATAATGCAAGATCAAATATGGAAAAATTATCCCTATAACAAACCCTTAAAGCAGATGTGAGGTACATGAGATATATGTATTATATTTGCACAAAGCCCTATATCCACCCAAAGTGCAGATCATCTAATACCAAGCAAAGTTGCAGACCAAGAGAAAAGTTACAAAGAGAGATCAAATCATGATAATTTTGTGACTAACATAATTAGAGTATTTATAGTTGTTTCAAGGTTAGCCGACATGACTTTTAGTTTAGGCTGACATAACATTTTGAATTTCATATTGATTATGTCCCTCCAAAGAAGCCAACTTGAAGAGAAATCAAATTCTCTTTGTTATAAATGTCTCAGTAATATTCCCATTTGCTTAATTGAATGAGGGAAGGAGGGAATTTCTCCCTAGCTACCAATATTAACACTCCCTCTCAGCTAGGGGGAATGAGAACCAAATCACTACAGTCGTAAGGTCATTCAGTCACCGTATTAAATCAAAGTTTCTTCAATATTGTCTTAAATCAGTATATCTCATCGAAAGAATGTCATCACATGGGATCCGGTTTCAAAAAGGATCTCTCCCTCTTAATTAGAAAGGAATTTCATTAACCAAGCCAAACACCATTAAGAATGTTGCATCATGACATATCTAGAGAGAACATATCTTAAGGAAGATAGGAAGTTGTATCATTGACATGACCCATCTCATATCATTTCTTCAGAGAAGAGGAATTCACAACCAATGGTAGGGGAGATCAACCCTCCAAACCGTACTTGTCTTACAGAAAGATTTCACAGCTATATCATATCTCAACATAACTCAATTTCTTTGATCATCAACTGAGGAAAACTCGATCCAATAGAAGAAGAAGAAGAAGAGACATCATAGAGGAGTCCATCTCAACCCACATCATCATCATAGGGAAGTGTTACCTCTCAAACTAGCAGGAATCCTAGGAGGGGGTCCTATAGGGCAACTACTAGGTCATGGGAAACAATGGAGCGATAGCCCATTGTCACCTCAGCTAAGGCTCCCTTCTCTTTACAAACTTTTAGCGATGGGAGGAGACCCGGTATAATAAGGATGACAAAGATGAATGGATCAATGATGGGGTGAAACAATAATCCTAGAATCCTATTTACAGGAGAGGCTTGAATATATGGCAGGCTTGCTTGGAAAGCAAGATGAAAGGCTCTTTAGGAAGGATTTAGGAGAATTACAATGGCTAGGGTTTGAGTATATGACTTGTTAAGGAGATTCCTAGACCCTAAAATCCTTGTGGAAACTTGGATGCCAAGTAGTCTTTGTGGAATTATTTTGAAAAGGTTGTGGGACCAAACGGGACCAAGTGGACCTAGAATTAACTCAAGGGGATGGAATTTATCAACCAAGGGTGTGCTTGACCTAATTGAGGTGGAGAAAGGGATTAAAGGAGAAATTTCTTTAAATTTGATGCAATAATCCCAATGAAATCACTAGCCAAGGGAAACCTAGGGCAAGAAACGGTCCTCGAGATAGGGCTTGCAATATATCGAGATACCACAGTTGGATTTGCTTCAAATTTGGAGGGCCTCTAGAGCAGACTTCAACGTAGTTGTGGACCAAAAAATGAAGTTTTTGTATGGCTAGATTGTGAGATAATTGATGCCCTAGGTGACCTATGTAGGTTAGGTGTAGAAATAAAGAGAGGTGAGAAAAATATGATTTAGGGTGATCACCTATGGAGGGCCAGTGCCTAATTATTTTGGTGGATTCAAGTATGTTTCAATGATTAGGATGGATTCACTTAGTCAAGGAGGTCTCTAAAACAATTTTGCATGCCAATTAGGGCATTGACAATTGCTTCAAGGTATTTATAATTCAATGTGTAATATTTGATGACTTATCAAGATAACATTTCAACAAAATATCTCTAGGAACATTCACTTATTCAAACATGGCCCATGACATGCTACAACGTTATAAAAAGACAAATTTCCACCGTTTCACACAAGAAAAGCAGCAAATTTCAACCTAGTATGGCGAAAATCCCCCACATCATCCATGTGACATAAGAAAATGACAAAATAGCACTTACATGTGAGAAAAATTATATGCAATCATCATCATATGCCAATATAGAAGATCCAAGACAAAAATGAAGAGATCCAAACATCAAATTCATTCATCCATCCAATTTCGTCCTCCAAAAAGAATAGTGAAAATCTCACAAGAGAGAATGATCCAATCCGAGTGATGATGATCAAATGATTCCATCACACTTCTATTTATACACTACCTGATTAATTTGATTTAGCTAATTAGGCCTAATTTAGCCCCTAGAATAAAATAATGTGCACAATAACACTAACTTTTGGTGACAAGCCCACCAAATAGCTCAATAAGACACGAATAAGCCTCTCAAGAGGGTCGAATGATAAATCAAGTGAATCATTGGGCCTTTGAGGAGGCCTAATGAAGTCCAAAGGGTGCGCTAATGTAGAAATGGACTCCCATCATAGTGGACAAGGGGCTGGCCCCTTGTTTAACAAGCAAAAACCTGTGGTGCTCCCAAGTGGGTGTGGTGGCACAAGGTCATCCTCATGGGTCTCCGAATATACATATGTGTAAGGGATAGAATGATGACATAAGCCTTTCCTCCACAGCAGGGAACAATCCTCTGGGCCTTGGAACATTTTCCAAGTGTATGGTGCATCTGTGGAGTCGGTTGGGCATGGTGAACTAGGTGCATCATCCTTATCCCAAACGTGGAATAGGAGCAATCAATGAACGCTACTAGGGATCCATAAAGTAATCTCAACAATGGTGCCTATGCCTCAAAACACTCACCCTATAAGTGCCAATGTGGCCCTATGGAGGGTTAGGACCCCGTATAGGAAGACCAAGCCCCAAATGGAAATCCACTTGCAATCTTGCATAAGGTCCAATGTGTCCCATTGCCCTCCAATACAATAAAACATTAGAATAATCAAGTAAAAGAGATTACAAGTCATGGAATCAATGGGGCACTTCATGGTGGCATGCCCTTCCCTAGTGGGATTTGGTATGTACAAGTGTCTCCAAGCTCAATAGGGGTTAGCCAAGGACCCTATTAGGTGGTTTCAACCTCTAGAGGGGGTGACATGTCCGTGGTACATCCCTAAAAAAGTAGATAGAAAATGATATAATGATGGAACGGAGTGGGGATGAGGGAAAACATCTAGACCACATACTAAGGATCTAGGATAGTTGAAATAAGGGAAGCCCACACCTGGGTATATGAGTGGAGGAGGGAGAAAATCATGGTACATGAGTTACCCTAGCCTTTGTTTTTCCACCCTTCTTCGTATGTCTTTTTCCTTTTATTGATTTCTTAATAACTTCTCGGGGCTCCAGGGGATGAGAGCATGATGCGTAATATGTAGCAGTGGGGGAGGTTCATCGCCCACCAAGGGTTGGGACATCATTGGTTCCTTAATGATAGAGGGGGCTCATCTAGGGCCCATAGGAACCAATGTGATGGCCATGGATAAGGGGTAGAACTCATGTTTGGATTTTTCCCACGTGCTAAATTTGTATGTCCCAACCATATTTTGCATTTTGTGGTACATTTCCTATGGAGAGTGGTCAAATTATGCTCTTTATTTTCTTTTTAGCTGCATCAACCTTTTGGGGCATCGTTCAAGGCCTGACCCAAGGTGTGGAAAAGGGCAGGGGAAAGGTAACCCTATATTGACACAGTGGACACATGTGGACCTGGTTGGGAAAATATATGAATGGGTGTAAAATGAGTGGAAGGGGAGTGATGTAGGTGATATCGGGAAGTGGGACCATGCAACAAAAATTGAGATTTCCCATGTAGTTGCAACCCAAAAGCAGATGGTCACTAAAGGAGATCCCACGGGACTAGGATACAGGGGTAACCACGAAATCAGGAAGTGGAGACAAGAATACAATCCTAATCCACTCTTTCCGTCTAATCCCCCTACCAATCCATGCCCAAAAATTCCCATGACAAGGAAAATTACTCAACCATACCAATGAAAGCCATACCTTTGGGGTTGGGAGGCCCACCTTCAAACATGCATTCATGACAAGTGGTTGAGAGACCACATGACTGGTTTAGGTGGCGGAGAAAATGGCACATTGAGCTATCTGGTGGCTGCAAAGGGTTGTTGGTTGTCGGCTAAGGACCATCTAGGAGAAAAAATTTCTCTTAGATACACTACCCACGGGTGGTGGGTAACATCTAGCTCCAATTGGGACATGAACTCTCGGAAAAATGTGTGAAGCTACTCAAACGGGAGCTCATGAGAACACCAGCAATCTCTTGGTTACCCTAGACTTGTTACCTGCACATACAAAGACTAAGCACACATGGCAACATGTTTTGTGGTGTCTTATGATCACCCATGCTTAGTATTAGGGTGTAAAAATCAACAGGAAAGTAAAAATATGCAAATTCTAAATGCAACTTAATCTATCATGAGAAATATCATATGATGTTAGTTCTAATGAGAAATTCAGCATGCAATGCATCCTACCCTAACATGCATATAGTAATGCTAATACTAGGTGTAATCATAAATCGAGTGCAACCAACATACATCATATCAATATATCATATCAATATATATATGTCTTCCAGTATGATTACTCATGTAGCAAATACCAAAGCGATTGTGGATAAAATTAAATGGAGGATGAAGCAGGTGGGAGATGGGAAAATATGATCTCCATTGGAAGTAAAAGGAAACCCTTAGAGAAGGAAAATAAGCCAATCTAGAAGTGCAGGGATTTCACTCTATGTACACAATAGTAGAATGAAAGATCACTCTCAAGAACTTCCTATCACAATCATTGTTTATAATATTATGCTTTGTAGATGCCACAGGTTCATGATGAGAGGGGAACGAAGGGTGAGGGAAGGAAGGAGTGCAACAAATAGGTTGCTCACAGTGATGGTCACATTGGAGAGGGGAGGTTATGGAGTGATCATAATCGTGAGGGTGTGTCTAGGGAGACAAAGGATATTCAATGAGGGGCTCCTCCTTGACACTATACTTAGAAGGGGGAAAGGGATCATGCTCACTTGAGATCACAGACAAGGGGTAAGGAATTATTTGAGGAAGACTCAAAGTGATAAACAAGAGGAAAAGGAAAATGGGAAGGCAAATTGTCATATTCAAGGGGTTTTTCTTCCCCAAAATCATAATTTAAAGGCTCAAGTAATTTTCATATAGAATCATAAGCAAGAGCCTTATCAATTTCCTCAATATTAGTATCAAATATTGGGTTTTCCATAAAAGGAGAATGGATTACTTCCAACTTCCCCTCTTCATGCAAGGGAAAATAATAATTCTCCTTCCCAAGGATATCAATGGATATGTGATCATAAATAATGCCTAAGATAAAGGGAAGACCAATCTCAGCCTCATCCTCCTTGTCGGAGTTGTAAATGGGAGCACAGTCAAATTGAGGACCAAAAATTTCCCATTTCTCCTTTTCAATGTGGAAGTAGTCCCAAATGTCATCTTCCATGGGGCTAATGGGATCACTTTCCTCAAAGTTCTTAATAGGAGAGTCATCAAGAGTAATATCCTTGGGAAAGGTAATGTTACTCTCAACTTCACCTTCCATAGGCTCATCCTTCCCAACACATGTGTTCTCAAAATCATCCTTTTCATCATGTGGACCCAAGGAAGAGTCAACTTCTTTCTCATCATTTACATTCTCGAAGTATTATTCAACTTATTCATCTTCAATGGTCAGCAAGCGGGACTTCTCTTCTATCCTTTTCTCTTAAATAACAATGGCTAAGGTATTTGTTACATGATTTTGGTAAAATGCTTCTAAGAGGAGAGCATTAGTGGGGTTATCTTTATATTCACATTTCATAATATGAAGCTTCACCTCTTCTTTGTTTAAATGAACGAAGACTTCATTAGAATTGCATTCCCTTACTAACAACTGCAAGACCTACTATATTCATCCATTCTTTCTTGAGTTATTTGGAGGCTTATAGGATCCAACTCTTCGTCATCCTTAGAGGAGATGTCTTTCACTTCATTGCTATTGACTCCCAATTCTATAACTAATATGTGCTCATCATCCTTATCTTCTTGATCATCCTGGTAATCCAAATCTTCATCTAGTGATGAGCTATATTTTTCTTTTCTCTTGTGAGACAAGGAATTTGCACCAGTATAGTAGGCAAGCTCCAAGAAAATATAATCTGTGGGCCCTTCTTCATACTCCTTCCTTATGCTGTGGAGGTTTGACCTGCTCCTGTTATAAAAATTGAGTATGAAGTCCTCGTTCTCATGCTCTATCAAATGATCACAAAACTCAAACCACAAATCCAATCTTTCCCATAGGTCTTCTTCTTCTTCGGGGATAATGTCGTTGGCACTTTCTTTAGCCATTTTTCATGATCTTGCATATAATGCAAAAATGGAGTCCCCAAGGTGAATTAAAATTCCTTCACAAATGCTTGCTTCACCCTACAAGCATTGAATTTGAAGTTCAATGAGGAACTAGGATTGCGTTCCTCCAATGGAGTCGCCAATAATGACATGAAAATATGTCGTATGGGGTCTTGTATCCCCGACAATGGCGCCAAAAATGTTACCGCTCAAACTAGAAGGGGTCCTAGGAGGGGGTCCTATAGGGAAACTACTATGTCAAGGGCAACAATGAAGTGATAGCTTACTATCACCTCAGCTAAGGCTCCATGCTCTTTATGGACTTTCACCGATGGGAGGAGACCCGGTATAATAAGGATCATGAAGATGAATGGATCAATGATGGGGTGAAACAATGATCCTAGAATCCTATTCACAAGAGAGGCTCAAATATATGGCTAGCTTGCTTGGAAAGCAAGATGAAAGGCTCTCTGGGAAGGGCTTAGGAGAATTCCAAGGGCTAGGGTTTGAGTATATGACTTTTCAAGGAGATTCCTAGACCCTAAAATCCTTATCGAAACTTGGATTCCAAGTAGTCTTTGTGGAATTATCTGCAAAATGTTGTTGGACAACATAAGACCAAGTGGATCCAGAATTAGGTCAAGGGGATGGAATTTATCAACCAAGGGTGTGTTTGACCTAATTAAGGGGGAGAAAGGGATTAAAGGAGAATTTTTCTTTGAATTTGATGCAATAATCCCAAGGAGGTCACTAGCCAAGGGAAAACTAGGGCAAGGATGGTCCTCAAGATAGGGCTTGCAATATCTCAAGCTTCCACCATTGGTTTTGATTCAAATTTGGAGGGCCTCTAGAGAAGTCTTCAGCACAGTCATGGAACAAAAATAGAAGTGTTTGGATAGCTAGATTGGGAGATAATTGAATCCCTAGGTGACCTATGTAGGCTAGGCCTAGAAAAAAAGAGATAAGGTGAGAAAAATATGCTTTAGCGTGATAACCTATGGAGGAATAGTGCTTAATTATTTTGGGGAAGTGGAGTCATGGATGGTTCATTGATTGGAATGGATTCACTTAGTCAAGGAGGCCTCTAAAAAAAATTTCGCATGGCAATTAGGGCTTGGACAATTGCTTCAAGGTTTTTATACTTCAATATACAATATGTGATGACTTATAAAGATAAAATTTCAACAAAATATCTCTAGTAATATTCACTTATTCAAGCATGGCCCATGACATGGTGCAATGCTATAAAAAGAAAAATTTCCACCATTTCACACAAAAAGTAGCAAATTTCAGCCTAGTATACGGAAAATCCCCAGTGACATGCATGTGACATAAGAAAATGAAAAAATAGCATTAAAAGATAACTTACATGTGAGAAAAGGTATATCCAGTCATCATCATATGCCAATATAGAAGCTCCAAGGACATGAACAAGACATCAAGCATGTCAAAATTTATCATCCATCCAATTGCGTCCTCCAAAGAATATGCATCTTAGAAGGTATTCCAATCAAGTGATGGTGATACAGTAATTCATCACCTTCTATTCTACCTTCCTAATTAACTGAATTTAGCCTTAATTGAGCTATTTAGCTCTGATAAAATAATGTACAATAACACCACTGTTTTTTAGTGATAAGCCCTGTTAGCTCATGTAATACATGAATGGATTCTCAGAGTGACAGTCAGCAAAGTGAATATTGGTACCCAGGGAGACTATGAAAAAGTCCTGAGGATGCCCTTAATGCTAGAAATGGACTCCCATCCTTGTACAAGGAGGTGGCCTCTTATTTTCAACAAAACCCTATTGTACTCTGACGGTGTGGGGGTAGGTCATCCTATGGTATAAATGGATAAATTTCAATATATGAACCACCATGTAGGGATGGAATGATAACATATAATCCTTGCCCTCTGTGAGGAACAATACGGACCACAAACATTTTTTCAAGTGTGGTGCATCTGTGGGCCAGGTTGGGTATAGTGAACTAGTGCGTGTCCTTCATCCCAAGGTGATGAACAGTGGCAAGCATTTGAGATCCATGATAATATGGCCATGGCGGGCCATGGCTCTCCTTGCTCACCTACAAGACTTCCCGTGGCCCTCTTAGACGATAGGACCCCATATAGGAATATAAACCATAAATAGCAATCCCTTTTAATCCTACATAAGATCCAAATAAATTACCCCCCTCCATCTGAGAAAATGTTAAAATAATTAGTAAAACACAAATCATGAATCAATGAACTTCATGGTGTAAGTGGTATATGCAAGTATAAGATCAATAGGGGGTTAATAAGGACCTATTAGGTGGTTTAACCTCTGAAGAAGGAGGTGACATATTATTAATTGATACATCACTTAGTGAGTGTAATAGTATAGTAAGACAAAGTGGGGATTAGAAAACACTCAGACCACATGTTAAAGAACGGGGGTAGCTGAAATAAGGAAGCCACACAGGTGTTATGCGCTATGGTGTAGGAGGGATCAAGCCTCAGTGCATGGTTGCCACGAACTTGCTTTTCCACCCTTACTCATGTTCTTTTGCCTTTTATTGATTTTTCCTGTCTCTTCCTGGGGCTCAGGGGCAGGCATGATGCATTATATGTGAGTGAATACCCTTAAGGTGGGGTGCATTCCTTCACTCACCAAAGTTAGGTTAATCATGGTTTCCTTGTTGACTAGAGGATATAAATTTATAAGACAAGGGTGATAATACATGGATAATGGGTAGAGCTCATGTTTGGCTTCCACGTGGTGGTGCCTTCTCTGAGTATATTTTGTTACTTTTACTTCTTATTGACTCAGGCATCTTCAGGCTTGAACAAAAGGTGGACAAGGAGGAAAGGTAACCCTATGTGGACCCGGTGAACCTGTGAGGCTAGGATAGGAAAATATATGAATAGAGGGTAAATGAGGTGAAAGAGTGATATAGGTGATATGGAGAGCGGGACCACGCAACCAGTGAATTTCATAGGTGTAACCCAAAAATCAGGAGGATGGTCACATAAGGAGATGCAGACTAGGAATATAGGGTAACCATGAAATCGGGCAGTTGAGAGAAAAATGCAATCCCTGCTCACTCTGCCAATCCCCAAGTCTCATGCACCATTATTGCCTTAAGTAAGGAAAATTGTGTAACTATACCAATGAAAACCATACTACCCGGATGGGGAGACCACACCCAAGCTGTGTTCACTGTCGTGGTTATTGAGGACCACATGAGCTGGGGTCGAGGTGGTAGAAAATGGAGACATTGAGCTATCTAGTAGCTAGAAAAGAGTTGTTGTTACACGTGAGGACCCTTCAGGAAAGCATTCTCCTATGTACTGAGAAGTGGTGGGTAATAGGAAGAATTACTTCCATCCTATCCAATAATCAATATGGTCATATAAAAATAGAATCATCCATCGTCATCAAGTCATATGATGTGGTCTTCTTTTTCTCATCTCCATCTGTGAGCAAATATTCAGTGAAGAATGTGACATATGGGGATCCTATCTCCTTCTTGTAACATTGAAGAGCTTAAACAAATAAAAATATTATCGAACATGATCATATGGAACACATGGAAATGATTACATGGATCCAATGACAATAGAAAATATTATGTGGGGCCTCTATATGGCATCTCCATCACCTGAGGGAAACATCAGGCCTTCACCCCTATATCTAAATACAATAGGCAGAATCACACCTACTGGCCATAGGGATCACACTCATCAAGTGCGACAATGGGTGGGGTCAACACTGGGAAGATGAGGATCTCACCTCTACCCTATTGTCCCTAATCTTCCCATCTTGACCTGAAGTCAGATGATAAAACACCTTCATCACAACTTTGGCGAGATCCACCTACTACGAGGATAGAGATCACACTCTGTCAGTCCTCATCCAGTGGCTGAAAATGATTTTATCCCAAGTGGGCAGGGATGCCTATTGGGGCACTCTTGCTGACTAGGGATACAGGTCTCTCTCCCTATGAGGTGGAGAATGTCTCCCAGGCCACGACCATTCCCCATCGTAGGAGCTCAGTGGAGAATAACAGCTTATTGTTCTTGATTCGTCAGCCATTACCCAAGAGGGTCATCCCTCAATCATCTTTCTCTCTACGGATAAAGGAAACATATCAAGGTACTCGTATGTATTGTTGACTTGAGCAAATTAAGGAGGAGTTCAATCCCTGTGCCTCATATTACTAAGAAGCAGTTGTTGTTTTCATGTATTCATATGGATATCAAATATTAGAAAAGTATATAACATGAAGAAATGAACAACATGTTTTCATCCTTACTCTCTCTCTCTCTTTGTGAGGAGGCGTTATCTACAGTACCAGCCTAAGCGTCTATACGACAATACTATCTCAATATGTGAAGATATTTTTTGTCCCCAAATATATGATCAAAGACTGGAGTACATACAGGATCTGTTTAATATAATAACAATCATCAATGTAATCAGGCATGCCATAAAGTTCTTCTATACGAGATGTGGATCACAGTGTCTAGTGGGATGAAATGGTCTGTCAACAAAAATTTATAGCTCAACAATAAATATAACATGGGATTAACATTGTTCATTCTATAATCATGGGACTTCTAATCATCACCACAAATAAATATAATGGTGTTGGGATCTAATGAGATCTCTCTCCCTCAAATGAGCTTCTTATATTATAATCATGACATCAACACCATATCTCATATGTCATGCAACAAAAAGTTAAATCATGAAACTATATGAGTTTCATATATATATCATAATCATGACAAATCATATCAGTTGCATTACTATCACATATTATTAAACATCTATTAAAGTTAATTCACTACTATTAACTTCATTATATCATTATACAATCTTTATTGAGTCCACAATTAAGTAGGTATCCACTTATTATTATTGTCATCTTATGATTACAGCTTATCAAAGTTATTAGGATCAACAGAAGATATAGTTAGTAAAAATCTTACAGTCTCACTAGTTGTCTCAGGTTATCCATTATGAGTAACTAATTAATTCTTACTTTTATGATCAATGTTTCTTCTTTATCTTAGACAAAATCTATGATATCAAAGATCACATGGTGTTGATTTTTGCAACATGAAAATTCTCTAAGCAAATTTTGTGGAAGCTTAGACTTTAATGTCCAGAACCCAAATTTTTTTGTGAAAATTCACTGATCATGTTTTATGTAATATCCCAGTGGAACAAACGTAATCTAAAACACAATAGACTAAAACTGCAACAAATATAAAACATCATGAAACGAAAATGAAGCCAGCTATAGTTGAGCCATTTATTAATTGCATGTCGGAAGAGTACAATGAAGAAGGTTACTTGAAGAATAGCGCCACAAGACACTAAATAGGATGAAAATACTCTAAATCAGACAAAAACATTGTTTTCAGTAGTGCTCTACATCTCTTCTCCAGTGTGGGTCCTAGATTGCTCTGCTTTGGCTTTGGCAGACTGCTCTGGGCAGCTCCCATGCAGCCATTATGAGGAATGGTTTATGGACTCCTCCTCACTGACCACAACTGTCAACCCGCGAAGGTTCGAGAAAGCTTGACCAGAAAATTTCCCCATGGGCTTGGCTGCTTGGGTGACTCGGCCTCTTAGCTTAATTTTGTTGGGCGTCCTGGTCACCGTCCCTAGTAGGGGTGGCTGGCACCCTCAGTCTCAAACTCTTCCCCTCTGCCCCATTCTCATCTCTTCCTCCTCGGTGGACACGCAATCATTGTCTGATCACAAGATGTCTCTACATTGTCTGGAGGGTACATATCTATCTTTATTTGGTCTGAAAATCCCTCACAAAATGGCGGATCTCTCTCTGGCGACACTCACATCCCAGAAGAGCCGAGTTGAGTCTGCTGATTTGGGGGGGAAATCCCACAGACCAACACAAGACTTGACTTCAGCAGCCAAGCACTGCTCATTGATAGAAGACCATTGTAATTAGATGAATGAGGAATGAAGCCTGCTCTCATTCCTGCAACGAAATTGACCTCCATGCAGCCTTGAGGCTGCAGAGGCCCCTTGCCAGCTTCTCCAACCTACCAGTACTACCTACTTCATATTACTACTCCCATGACCGTTAGGACGTGCCTCCATAGGTAGTGTCCCATGGACCCCACTAATGCTAATATTTCCTTGGAAGGGCTATAGGAGAGATTATTTTAGTTTTCTTAATTCTTGTGGGCCCCTTACCCTTTCTTATATATTAACATTAGAAATATCCCAAAAATTAACAAAATTAATATTCCAATTAACGAATACTAATTTGGAATATTACGATCCTCCCGCCAAAATATGTTGCTTGTCTAAAATGGCTGCAAGACTCAGGTGTTGAAGTATCTTCTCCCTCTGATGTGGATTCTCTGCAGAGGTCTTCCTGCATTAGGTAATCCTTTAATCATGTCTGAAATCGCAGAATTTTTGGGACACCTATCCTGGTGCCTCTCCGTGTGACAAGATGAAACCCAAGATGTGGCACTAAATGAGACCTCATCATCTGTGGAAGGAGCTTTAATTGTTGCTGCCTCTTGTCCAGTATATTTTAGGCATGGCCTGTGGAAAATATGTCTGGCTTCCTGTGACTCTAGCTCATAATTTACCTCTCCAACCATTAAGCAACTCTATGTATTTATAATGACATTTCATCCCTTATGCCAACGTGTGCCTTGTGGGCAGGCCAAATACACCCCAAATCTTCACCTCATTACTCTCTCTCAGGGTCTGTCCGCATTATCACCTACTAATTTTGTGTTGTCACCAGTTATCCTTAAAGGCAGAAATGCCGGATCGCGGATCTGATGTGGCACATTTCCGGGAACGCGCCCAAAAAATAGCATGAAAAAAGTTAACACATCATAACGATACAAACGCGAGGACGCCCAATGAGCATATGGAAGGTGGTGTTGCTGTCTCCCCAGTGTAGCCGATGGACCCAGACGCCCGCCTGTGACATAGTTTGTAAGTGACTTCATCCAGCAACCACGCTCTCCATCTTCATTCCGTATGGATGGCTCATGTGATTAATAAAGATCTCTTTACAGGTCATAACAAACTCTCCCAGAATCCCCATAAACATGCCCATTATGATCAACATTGTATTCTTTGAGAGACCATGGAACAGAAAGTATTCTGAAAAACAACTGACCACTGTTGAGGCTATGTGGTAAAATGGCGAAGAAGTGAGCGCGCGTGTCGTTAAACAGCGGCGAAGGTGCAATCACTGCTGCCGCAGGCGACCACGTGATGAAATCGCCAGATGCTGTTCCCCTCTGGGGTAAGAGCATTTCTTCAACCAACAGGATGGTTCAACTCCCCCTTATTCCTCCAGAAAACCACATCGCCAACGGCGGGTAGTCTCCTTAGGGACCTTCTGGGTATCTCTGATGGCTATAGGTCTTTGTGAACCCCTGGTGCCCTCACCGGTGGAGATTATGCGGCGTTGCCGATCTTCTCCCTCATCTGGGTTGGTCATCAAAAGATTTGTTCGATATCGATAATGTCATCAATATGGCCTCGCTCGCCGTCTTCATCCAACACCTGTGAAAGCAGTATTTTGGGTACTCCCGAACAGCGCACCTCGTCCGTCTGGGTCATCCAGAAGGGCGTTGGTCTGTGGGCGTACGTATTATTGTTCTTGTTTGACCTGTGTCAAGGTCATATGCCGGATCTGTGACCCGCCATTGTCTCTCTGCAATGCGTTTTTTCTCTAAATCAATGAAACAGGTAAGCGATGGTGGTGAATTTGAAGCGACTCCCCACTAATCTTTATCCCGGATTTGTCAGGCGTACGTATTATTAGCAGCTGTATCATGGTGGGTAGTGCGCTCTCATGGAAAACTGGCTCTCAAAGAAAACGTCAGTTTCCCTCGCGTCAGCAACTTGGCTCTCCTGATTATGCGCTCAAGACAGAACTATTGTCTGGAAGTCAAATGCACGGGCATTTATCATCACTATTTTAGGTTAAACGCCTCCTATTGTGAAGTTGGGTGAATGCTCTACAGTTAATTAAACAGTGCAATATGTGAATCCTTAAATATAACTTTATTGATGACCATGTGTGATGCCTGATGTATCTGTGCATTCTTGAGTTAAGCCAATGTCGATGGCCTAATCTTATATAATACTTCTTTTTATATTATGGTATTGATATAATGCGTCTGTCATTTGAACTCACATGGACAACTTAGCATTAAAATTTTTGTCCCTCCGGGTAAACAACAATGTCCCTTCTTCTGAAGTGTCCTCCAATGTTGGCTATATCAAAATATATTGAAGAACACCAGGACAAAGCACCGTGGTGACCATGAAAAATGTGGTTCCTTGCTGGCCTGACCTTCCAGACATTGATTATTAAGGGCATCTGTTCAGACTCATTTTGACACCGCAGGCAATGTCGGCAATCCCCTTCGCCATCTCACGAATAACAAACTGATGCCACGAACGCATCGCCTGGCGCTCCATGTCCTTTTCGGTGGCGCGGTGCAGTTCGTCATCCGCCGGTGGGAAAATCTCGAAGACCGCTGATGTGCCTCTACGTCCGGTGGTCATTACCAGCGTTGAGTTTTTGTCGATGGCGGAAGATTCGTTTCAGCAAATACAAACGGCTATCATCTCTTGGTGGAGAGATTCACCAGAGTCGCCGTCATATGGACGTGATGGTTATTCAGACCACCGGTTAATCTTTGCTTTGGTAGCGATTACGCCTGTGGCCAGGGTAGCATATACTCCTCTTCGCGTGCTGATGTTTTAACGCGGGGCCAGGTCGTGACCATTGGCTTTAACCGTTCTTCTGGTCTGATGTGGCGTGGCCACCATCATCCTTCTCCTGGCTATCCGCAGTTCTGCTGTCCACTTTGCGGCTCGACTAATAGCGTTCTACCCATGCACGATAATGCGATGGTGCATGGTGTCGGCAGGGCATTGATCCCGACTTCGGGTCTTTCCTTCTGTCGAGGTAGACTCTTGAAGCCGACTTCTGCTCGATATAAAATTGGGTGGGGTATGGTTCTTTCTGTGTCATCCGTAAAAAATGAAACAAAGTCGTGGGCGGGATTGTATCTTGTGTCAACTCATAAAAAATGAAAACAAGGTTGGGGGCAGTTTACCCTATCGTCAAGCTCTTAAAAAATGAAGCGAGGTGATATCTGCGAGATGAGTTCTTTAATGTGTCAGCGCAATTGACAATGAAACGTTATTGATTAAGTCCTGGGCAGGTCTGGTAAAATCAGTCAGTCTTTCTCTTGATCGTCATTCGATTATTCTCTTGCCTGTTATGGGCCCGGGCAGGGGCATACCTGGAAGTGAAGTCTGTCCTGGGGCATGCTCAACTTTCGGCCTGATTTGTTCATTCAACATTATGAAAGGCAATGCGTTCCGGCATAGTTTATCTTTGTTCAAACAGCCGTGAAACCAACTGGGCAATTCTGATTTCGCTTTGTGGCGACAGTATACATTTACCTCTTGTGATTGTATTCTTTCGGCCGTTTTTACGGATGGTGGTTTCTCGCTGTCGTCCTCTCGCGCTGGCTGATCTGCCTTCCTGCTGGTTTGTTTCCCGATCTGAAGACGCATTGATGGTGGTCTTATTGTGGCCTCTCGCTTTGCGCCTTTAGGCGGTTCCACCCATTGCAGACGTTTATGCCTGTTACTGGATCTCTGGAAGTCATCACAATCACCGACTCTACAAACATGAAAAGTTAACGAGCCTGGGCCTGATCGTTAAAGTGGCTCCGGCGACATCTGATAAATTTTTTGCTGCCGAACAGGATGATTGACTGAAAGAATACCCTGCTTTAATGGCGACTGGGAAGTTTCTGGAACGGATTTCTACCTTTTAGATGAACTGTTGAAAAAGTTTCTGGATTTACTTCGTGTCCTTTCGCTCTCTAAACATGAAAAAGATGTAGAGTTCTTCTTTAATGGAACTCATTGTGCTCTCTTTGTTGATGGATTGGTGGTAATGGCGTTATTAAATTTCTCATAACCCAGGCTGGTCCGTGTACTGGAATGGATTCGCGCAAGCGCGGACTTATATTGCTTTCTCTCCTCTTCAGCTTATGGCAAAATAAAGGTACTCCTGTTGAAATGGTGGGAAAATGAACCACAATCATTATTGGTGTATTGACGTTATCGTAAAAACAGAACAACTGGCACTGTCTACATTCCGTGTGGTTGGGACATCTGTCTGATTTATTGTTTGCCTCTATGGTTTGGGTGATCTTTGGTATATCGTCTGCTCCCCGCAATTATTGACCTGCGATCCGTTGATGTCGTCTTTGCCAAATCCCGCATATGTTGCCGTTTATGTGTTAAAGAGGGTTGTTCTCGCAGTATCTGTTTCTCTATCTGCCGATTTCTCTACGTTGATTACAAAAGTGTGTTCCCTGTCCGTGCCGATGATGACGAAACCTGTAGCCTGTGGTCAGGTCACTTCGTGACTTAGCTCATTATCCGGTGATCTGGGGCTTATTGGTGTGGTTTTGTTACGCAAATGAGTTCGCCCGCATTGTGGTTTTCATCATTGGCGCTCTCTGACTCGGTGCGTTATCAGGTGTTCGACTTTGTCTATGGATTACCGCCGTGGTGTGCCTGTTATTATGAGATGCAATGCATTATTCTATTTTATTTATCTCGCGTCTATATGACTTTATCATTGGTGATGGCAGGAACGATGTTCATACATGTTAACCAACCTGCATTCGCCGCCAGGCTTATGCCTGGGTGATGGCGTTGACGCAAGCTTATGATTGTGTTATTGTATCCATTGTGGTTGTGAATTCTGATTTATTATTCATCGCCTGGATGGTGCGACCATACCTGGTCTATTATTGATCTCCTGGATGGTGCATTATGCCGCAAATAAATTATTATTCTGTCATGGATATTTTTGCCTGCCGCATATATCGTGTCTGGAATGTCGAGTTTTATACCTTCACGATTTTCCGGCAATACGGTGTTGATTGAACAGTTATTAACATTTCTTCCTCTCTCTCTGAGCCTCATATGCCTGGGGCATCTGTTGTCGTGCATTACGATCCCTGTAATCCCATCCCCTTTGTTGAAGGACGCTGTTTTGCTGGCGAGCAATGTCATGCCGTCTGTGTTGCACTCCTGAATATGAGCTTCAATTGCCCTGGTGCCTCTGCAAAAACCATGCGCTTGTCCCTTTTATGATGTACGGAACAGTTAATCATCGTACCAATATGAAACGTCTCGAAGGCGCGATTGGCGCTCTTTCCCAGTGTGATTCAAGCGCCAAATTTGAGGTGTTTTAAATAAAATGGCGGTTCGTTCAACAAACTCTGGCAATGTCATCTTGGGTTGGGAGGGATTGGCTAAGAGTTATGAGAAGTGTTTGCCCTTTCTCAGGCTTTCATGAAAGTATAGGACCAATCCCACCGGTCTGGGATCCCCCGCTCTCTTTATCCATTATAAAAACTTGTTCAGCGTCATTGCAGCTGGTCTGATCCCAATTACGAAAATTCTAAGCGCGAATCTCGAAATGCCCCCTTAACGCAGGGTCCTCTTATTCAGCAAGCCGAGCTCAGCAGAGACCATTTATTGGGAAGCAAAGAGAGGCCTGCGGTCGTGATGAAACGCAGACATCATTCCCTCTGCGACCCTCCAGAGAATCTTAATCGAGTGTTGGTTTAATCTCTTTTAGTTGTTTGTTAATGAATGACTATTATGGATTCCTCTATTTGTATCATATGATAATATTATTCTTACCATTGTGCCTGGTTGTTATATTCTGATTTCGCCAACGCGTTAATTGTTTATGCTTAATTGTAAATCTCCTGGAAGTTAACGGGGATAAGCGGTAGTGAGAATGGGGAAGAGCGATTCATCTCTTCTCCGAATCCTGGTGGACTCAGAATGCAGGCCTCCCGTCCTTGGAAGAATATTCTATTTGCAGTTAGAACTTTGTGCGCTGGTGTTCATTGTAATGACCGAATTAGGCTGGTAGGGATGCCCCCTCCTGTCAGAGGATTTATATATTCAACAACATGACAGCGCCTAAACGTTGTCCCGGGGACGTCTCCTTGTCCCTCACTAGTCCGGTGGTATACGAATCATAGGATATCTTGGAGGGAGAAAGAAATAGCTCCCTCATCTAAATATCAACTCCATCTAACATCGCGGGGTGAGTGATTATTCATCATCTTCTTGTGGCCGGACGCATGATATAATATATAGGCATCCATCCTTCTTCTTCGCACAAAAAAACCGAAAGCGAAGGATAAACTACGGGCCGGTGTGTACAAAGCAAGAGCTCCTTCGATAACTCTCTCAATCTCATCGAATGGTATGCAGGACCCTATGTGGGTAAGATGTGGCACAGTCATGGACTCCAACCATTGTCTTATAAACTATAAATGACTACGGGGCCGAATATCGAAAACATGTATGTAATGGTATAGGAGAGCTAGATATGTGTTGGGGGTGTGTGTTTATTTAGTCTCTCTCAGTTGGTGCCTCATCATGTGCAAAACTGAGAAGTGTGTGATACACAGGCACATCACACCTTCCCACTCTTATTGTCACCGAACTCCATCTCTAATTACTAATAGTAGGTAAATACAGAGGTGATGAAGCCTTTAGACTAAGCACCATCACCAGTGTCAGAATATCTTCAAAAAATGGTCTATTAATTGTCCCCATGTTTCTGTTCAGGACATAACGCCCACCATGGTCAGGCAAGACTACCCAAAGCCATCCAAGCTCTGTCTGCCCTTCTCTGCCACCACACAGTGTCGATGAGTGTGTGGCCTACTGTTGTCCACTGTGCTGGGAACGTGTTCTGCTGAGCATCTGGATCTATAAGCATTGTGATACCTTGGTGCCCTTGGCAAGAGTAAGGACCCTGGAGTGAGTCTCACATCATTGATCCTCCTATAACGGAGGTGGTGTGAGAGGATTCTCCTAGGTTATACTTTATTAGGTATATATATAAATATTGATATATCTTCTTTATTCTGTGGGGAGGGCCTCAGTAATAAATGTGCTTCCTGGGGCACACCTATGACCAAATGCTCACCTGGATCTTGGTGGTGAGGTGAGCTTCTTCTGCCTCTCATTCTCTGATTATATTAAACCAATATTTTCAGACACTGGGTTCCTACAGGTGGAGCTCTCGTCCCTCCTCTGTTTAGGAAAATTTGGTGGTGGGTGCATAGGGCCTAAGTGTGAGTGGTGGATCTGTGTCCTGATTCTTCTCTTCTCTGGTGTCTGCCGTGGTCTGGGTGGCCCTCATAATACACACAAAGAAGTCTTTATGGGCCGTGGTGAACCATGTCGTCCTCCTTGGTTCCAGGCAAATGCAGAGCCATCACGGGGGTCTCAAGAACTCTAGAATATATATCTTCCAGGTTTCTCCAGTGGGCAGGCTGGTGGGGCTCACGATTACTCTTGGTGTCACTGTGCTTGTCTGAACACCTTGTAGTTAAAATCATCTGTTTGCCTGCTCCAGGGCATTACGTCGATCATCCATGAAACCACCGATTCATGGGCTTCTCCTGGGTGCGGGCGCAACTCTTATGATGGCCTCCACCTCAGTGTGAACAAGGTGAGCAGATATTGAGCATCTCAACCCAGATTTGATTGAACACAGTGACCATCAAGGTTGGCAGAAAAGGTCACAGCATTCTTCTTCTGGTTGTTCACCTTTGTTGCCCTCCTCCTCTTGCAGCCTGGGTTTGCTATTTTCTTTGGTGACACTGTTGAAGGTGAGCCTTTGACTTAATTATGGGTGATATATAAATAATCTCTGGTGGCTTCTCTGCATGCAGACCTCTGTCTGCTCTCTCGCTAAAGAAATAGTGATGGTATGTGAGCGGGGCCACGCTGCCTCTTCTGTAGTCTGCAGGGACAGTTATGGATATTCTTCGTCTTTGTATCTTTCCCCATTCATTCCCCTTGAATTACTGTCTGCCTGTGATCTGTACTTCTGTCTCTCAATGATATTAGGGGTCTGTGATTTCAAAGGAGTTGAACAAACTCCATCCTCATCTCTTTCCTGTGTGGGCACCTTTTATCTTTCTTCTACAAAACATTGTCCGTTACAATGAGTGCAATCTTGACCTCCTTTCCTACTTGTGTCCTCCTCCGATATGTGATGTTCACTATCCTCTAGCGCCATAATTTTTTGTGCTCACAAGTGAGCCAGTCTGTGAACTCTCAATCGACTGTCTTCTCTAAATTAAGACAAGCGATATAAGCACAATAGACTGGCTTCACAAAAATGAAAACATATTCAGGGGACACAGAGTAATAAATGAGCTAAATGGTAAAACCCATTTATTAATTTTTGTCGGAAGAGTACAATACGAAGGTGTGGAAGAATGCTGATATGTCAAGACGATAGAAAATACTCAATCAGACAACTTTCTTCTTGAAATGATCACACTCCGCGTGGCTCTTCCTAGCTACCAATCTTGACTGTTGTTCTTGGTGATTGGTGATGGTGTCCTGAGCTCTCTTAAAATTTTACCAGAATGGTTCTTGACATCTATCATTTAACTTGAAAAACCCGCGAAGGGTTCAACTTCCCTTTTGGAAAATTTCCCCCTTTTGAGCTTAATAACATTTGGTCTACTAGGTGACTTAGCTTCTGGCTATGCATTCGAAAAGACTACGAATTATCACCAATCCACAGGAGGTGGCCCCAGCCTCCCTAGAGCTCTCAAGCTGCTCTTCCCCAGGCTTCCTCCCACGACACTATGTGGTTGTTGCCGCGGTCAAGTCTCCGCATTGTCTTGATCGGCGGTTGTCATTGATGTCAACTGCAGCGGCACAGTTAACCAAATGCTGTGAAATTTTTGACCTACAAATTAATATATTACAGTTATCTTGTTCTTTTCACTAGTTTCTACTTGTGAGGATGTTTCATTGTTTATATGGCACGCCATAATTATTACGATTTGAAATCTTCTGTTTGAAGTTTGTACCCTAGTTAGTGGGCTAAAACCCCAGGGTTGGGGCATGGAGTCATTGAAAAGTCAAAATTAATATTTTTAGCTCCTAAAATCCCTCCCGTTCACTTGTTGAAGCCCCTCTCAGCAAGCATTCATATAAATTCATGATCTTCATTTCCTCCTTATACAATGAGATTCAGTATTAAAACAAGTCATCGTGAATATTGCTCTCATATTTTTTATACAAATGTTGAAGCTGAAATTTTATGAGGAAAAGCTGAAATCACGAAACTCTTGATAAAAATTCCAGGATGGTGCACCAATATTTTGAGAGTATGATCTATGGAAGTGAGTTTTTGTAGGCTCCTAGTGCTCTCAGAAGCTGACACCCAATCTTCATGCTCTCTAGAATATCAGGATGCAATTATACAAAAAATGGTGGATATTTGAGTCTGTACTTTTTTCTCTACATCATTTAGAGACAAATGAAGAAACAATGACACATAGCCACGCCCGTACAGCCTGCCCATGCAGCAAGCAAATCCTTAATTAGGAAACATTGAGGTGAATTCAACTCTCTCTTGAAGAATCCAATTGGAGTGGATATATGGCATTGAAGAAGACTCGGAGGAATACTAAAGGGCGAAAATCAGATATTGAGGATCTAAAACAAAGATACACGGATTCAATATCAAGCTCTAGAAGGCGAAAAAGCTAGATCATGTGTTGTCAAGGATTGCAAAGGACCAAATTTCTACAACGGAAAACCCAGCCAAGTTGTCAGAAGAGTAGCATGAAAAGAAGCAATAGGTGCATACTTGACGACGGGGATTCATGTATGAATTCTTCAAGTGACCACTACATATAATCATTGTAAGTATCATTGTGCCAGTCATTGCCAGCCATTCATGTACAGTACACTGAAGTGTACATCTACCAAGGGTTGAAGAGGCGGTGTTGGGAGGTCTGGATCATCATTGGGTGGTTGTGTCAAGTTGGGGTTATGGTCTAGTATATCTTCTTCTTAACGTTCTATGTCAACTGTAGAGTGGACCATTTTCCCTGATGCAGTCCATTCTTCTAGGGTGTGTAGGGTGGTGCTAGGGTGAGTTGTAGCTGTTGGTGTTGGGGCATCCGTTCGGTTGACTATACAGTCTAGGGCATTGGAGCGTCCATCCAGGTGGGAGAGGCTGGAGAAGAATGCTTTTCTATATTCTAGGAAGTTGGAGCTTTATTTTCAATTGGAGTTGAATATTAAAAAATTATTAGAAAAGCATTAGGTGGTTTTTGTCTCGGAGTGGAGTTTCCACCTTAAAAAATGTGTGCATTTGTGTTCCTCTTGACATTTTCTACTATCATTGTACAAACAACGATAATAATTGAATATTAACTAATTCTCTAATTGGAAAGGAATATTGATTCACCCCCCCCCCTCGGTATTTCCAACAATTGGTATCGGAGCTTGGTTCCTTCAATAGCAGTTTAACGAGTTTGGAAGGAGGTCATGGAGCATACCAAGAATGGTGTACCTCTATTCAATGAAAATACTGTTATGCACTTTGAAAAGGAAGAATGGAGGTCTATCTCTTGGCGCAAGGTTACGAAGTATGGGACAACATTAAAATGGATTTACATCAACTACGCATGAACAAGGTAAGAAGAATTTGGTAAATGATGCAAAGAAAACGAAATATTATTATTATCTTTGGACTGATAGTCTGCTTATCATGGGTTTTGGGGTTGTAGGCAACGAAAATTATGGGACAAGCTTGAGGATATATACGGAGTGACTCAAATGTCAAAGAAGCAAAGCTTCAAATCTATAGAGAAAAATTTGATCCAACTCGAGAATGAAAGAAGATTGCAACATTGCATACTTTCAATACGTTGATGAAATAACCAATACTACGGAAGGATTGGGAGAGCCGGTTGACGAGAAGACTATTATACGGAAGATTTTTAGAACGTTACCGGGGAGATTGACCAAAGGTATCGGTCTTAGAATACGATGCAAATGCTGGACAAACTCGACCAAAGAGGGACTTGCAGTTCCTCATACAGCATATGAAATGAGACTTGATGAAGAAAAGGGTACTTCACATCTAGAAAGCGCATTCGTTGCATCTAAGAAAACCAATAAGGATAAAAAACCTTCAATTGAAAATACATGCACTGTAAGTGCGAAGAAGAAAGAGAGGGAGATGATGAAGAAGGTCTTTGAGATGAAGAATATGCTTACTTCATGAGAAAACTACAAATTGTTAAGGGACAATTCAAGGTAAACTTCCATTGATATGTTTCGAGTTTGTAATGAGGTTGGGCATTTTGTGGCAAAATGTCCAAACAAAAGTAATAAGCAACTCAAAAAGAAAGAAAGGCTTTAAGAAATTCAACGAAGCCAAAGGATCAAAAGGAACTTTCTCTCTAAAGAAGATAGCTCATCATCCGATGAAGAGAATGAGAGTGAAGAAGAAGCCAATGAGAGAGTATTATTTATGGCCAAGCACAATAAACCCAAGCACAATAAGCAAGAGGTATCAAACAACGAAGAGAAGGATGCAACATAGGCAATTTTTATGAGGAAGCAATCAAGCTTATAAAGATCTCAAAGTGGAGAAGATCCGTTCCAAAACTCTTGAAGAACAAGTTCAAGGTCTGAAAATTGAAGTTGAAGAACAAATACATTGAAGAATTCTTAAAGAAGTTGGAAGAAAGCAACCAAAGAAGGAAGAATTAGAAGCCTTGAGAAGTAGTCTTCCTTGCGTGAGGAAGTGAAGAAAGGAAAAACTATCCAAAACTATGCCAACGAGCTCAGGAGCATTGGAAGAGCTCATCATGATGTGATCCACAAAAGCGCGCTGGGTTTGAAGAAGCGAGGACATACACAACAAAAATACAATGAACCTATGGGATACAAAGCATGCATGTAGACTTCATTGGACAAGATTATGAAGTGACCTTGGGGAAGATAATTCCTCGGAAGTGAAAATTTTCATCCCGGTACCAGCTTATATTTTTTATAGCTGCGGTATTCATGTGGAAAATTTGGTCATAAGAGCATGGGAATGTTGCACGTACCCTAGGAACGAATACAATTCGAGGAGATCTATCAAATATGAACCTCCCGGGGCTCGGCGAAACATCGATAGATTTGAACATTTAAAAAATAATATTGAATGTGCAAATGTCGAAACGTTGGACACATGTGGGCGCGGACTTGAAATTCCTCCGGAAGAATCTTAGAAGCCACGAATGAACGAACATGGAAGAAGAAGAAGAATGATAATTTTTCTCTCGCTCAAGGCCGAAAAGAACAAAGATGTGTGGTATGTTGATAGTGTTTGCTCGTCGCCTTAATTTGGAGATAGAAATAAATTTGTATCATAGAGAAGGATGGAACCGTGTCCTTTGGAAATGATGGATCTTCAAATGTTATAGGATCGAGTCTTGTCACTCTCGAAGCAAATATTCTCTAGCCAATAATGTTCTATTGGTTGAAAACATGAATCTGTCTGCTCGGTATTGGAAAAATGTGTGGTCGAGACACACAATACTATTCAACTCCACGAAATGTGAAATCAAGAAGGGCGTGTATGGTGAAATTGTGGCTACAGCAAGTCGAGCTCCAAATGACATATATGTTACTGGATGAAGAAAATAATTCATGTCTAATAGCTAAAGAGGATGATACAATAATTGGTAGCAATGATGATCGACTAAGTAAGAAGTTTCTACAAAGGTGCAAAGTGATTTCGAGATGTCTTTAATTGGTGGTGACATACTTCTCGGGGTTTCAAATATCTCGGCAAGAGAAAGGAATATTTATATTTCAAGCCAAGTACATCAAGGAAATGCTCAAGAAATTTAAAATGGAAGATTTCAAACCCATCCTTACTCCAATGGTAACGAGGTTTCAAATTGAGCATGAACGACTCATCTAAGATCCTTGAATCAAATGTTATGCAGATATATGATTAGTAGTCTTCTATATGTAACAACCTCCCAGCTTGGATGTTATGCAAGCGATTGGAAAAGTAAGATTCCAAAGCGGCACCAAAAGAATCACATATTAAATATTCACAAGCATTGAAATATCTTTGGCCGGAAGCTTGGGATTCTCCCAAGTTCTCATTAGATTTTCTTTTCGAGAATATAAAAGAGTGGAAGTGTGTACGGGTCCGCAAGACGGTTGTGTGTCAACATGAGTGGAAGTGTGTACGGTATGTAGGATGGTTGTGTTTCGGGGGAGTTACCCTTTTCCATTGATGTCAAAGGGGGAGGGAATGTTGTAGGAGGAGATGTCATGATTGCGGGGGGAGTACTTGTGTTGCCATCAATGCCAAACGGGGTGTTGATGGGTGGTTGTGTTTGAGTGTCAGCCATGACACCGAGGGCTAACCCAATATTGCATGGGAGTTTTGATACCTAAAATTAATACTCATTGGGTCAATAATGCTTTTGATGGTTTCTACTTGTTGAGATGTTTCCGTTGATATATGGCATGCCATGTAATTCTTCACGATTTGAGAGATATTCATGTTTGAAGTTTGTACCCCAGTTAGTGGGTACAAACACCATGGGGTTGGGGCATGGATCATTGAAAATTCATAATAAATATTTTTTAAGCTCCTAAAAATCCCTCCCACGTTCACTTATTTGAAGCCCCTCTCGCTTAGCCTTATTCATTGATTGTTGATCTTGTTTCCTCTTCTGCAGTTAGGCCATCTAAATAGGGTCATCGAGGAATTTTTTGCTCTAACCTTTTTTCTATGAAGGTTACCGAAGCTGAAATGTATATAAGGCGAAGCCAAAATCTGAGAGAACATAGGTAAAAATTTTAGATCAAGGTGGAATATTTTTGGAGATATGATCTGTGGAAGTCGGGGGTTTTTGCGGGCTCCACAGAAATTCATCTCAAAGAAGTGACCTTGGTAAGTGTCCTTAACCTCTCTTAGATGGATGCAATTCATCTTGCGTCGGTGGAATCATTCTGATCAGTCTCTCTACTTTTAAACTCTCATTTCAGAATAAATGAAAGCAGGTGACATGTGGCATGCCGTATTCTAATACATTCAAAAACAGTCTTAATTGAACATTGAGAGGTGGGTGCTTTCTCTTGAAGAATCCGGTGGGTCAAACCATGGAGCAGAAGAAGAGCAGGAATACTACGGGACCGAAAATCAGATATTGAGGATCTGAAATAACAAGAATACACCATAGTCAATATCAAGCTCACAGAAGGCAAAGAAAAAGCTAGATCATGTGTTGTCAAGGATTGCAAAGGACCATACTTTCTACGGCGAGAAGAAGCAAAGCAAGGTGCGTGAGAGGTGGCATGACAAGGGCGACAACCAAGGTTCATAACGGTAGCAAGAATTTCATCATATGAATTCTTCAAGTGGAGTAGCACTACATACAATCATTGTAAAGGTATCATTGTACTTAGTCATTGTAAATACATTATTGTACAAATTGTCATGAGTATATCTACCAAGGGTTGAAGGCGGTGTTGGGAGGTCTAGAATCATCATTAGGTGGTTGTGTCAAAGTTGGGGTTATGGTCTAGTATATCTTCTTCTTACGCATCATTCTATATCATTGTAAGATGGACCATTTTCCCTTGTACGGGAGTCCATTCTTCTTTTATTCTTATAGGGTGGTAGGGTGGTGCTAGGGTGAGTTGTAGCTCATTGGGTGTTGGGGCATGCGTTCGATTTGACCTCTTGAAGAATCTCGAGCGTTGGAGCGTCCATCCGGTGGGAGGCTGGAGAAGAAAGCTTTTCTAGATTCTAGGAAGTTGGAGCTTTATTTTCAATTGGAGTTGAATATTAAAGAATTATTAGAAAAGCATTAGGTGGTTTTGTCCCGGAGTGGGTTTCCACCTTAGAAGCTGTGTGCATTTGTGTTCCTCTTGTTTGCTGCTATCATTGTACAAGTATTTGATAATAATTGAAGATTAACTAATGCTATAATTGAAGAATCTTTGATTCACCCCCCCCCCCCTCCTCGGTATTTCAACGATCTGAAGGGACTATGTATCTCTGTTGGTGTGGCTCTACAAAAATCCTCACAAAATAGGTGGATCTCCTCTCACGATCGGGCATTCGAAGTCCCCAGGGGAAGATGGTTGAGATCTCCGCTTGAAATATCTGTGTTGAACAACCTTGCATACTTGGCTAAATAGATCAAGCATGCTTAATCATTGAAGATGAGAATTTGATTGATGAATGAATGAGAAATGAGTTTCTCTCATTCCCTTTTTTCAAAAAATGAACTCAACATTTCCTTGGGCCTACAAGAATTTGTGTTGCCCCTTCTCACGGCCTGCTATCTTGCCTACTTTGTGCCACCCCCACGCGACCACCTGAGTCTTGCCCTCCACTCGATGGGTAGCCACATAGTTTACTAATGTTTGAAATATTTCCTAAGGACTATAGGGAAGTGCTTTTTTAGATGTAAGTTATTATTTGTAGGTTCCCTTACCCACTTTATTCTTGGTCAACATTAGAAATAGCAAAGTTCATAACTTGAGTGCTATTAATTATCCTTTGCTAATTTGGAATATTACATTTTATTAAAATAATTAACTATTTTAATGGGGACCCTAAGTCTAAACTTAGGTAATTAAATAATTAAAGGACATTAATAAAACAAAGTGTGAATTATCTAGAAAAAACAAAGATCAAGTCTAATATAATCTTAGTCGTTGATTAGAGATCTAATATCGGTCGTTGATGTCTCAACAAGAAGATTATAAAGGAAGGCTTGAGGGTTATTTGGAAAGACGCACACGAGTGAGACATAAAGTTTGAATTCTTACGACGGAAGTATTGCTAGGACGAAGATTAGATCTGCAGTGATTGAGTCCGAGTGAGGGGCGAGTAGCTTCGGAGAGAGGGTGCACGCCGGAGAAATCATCGAAGGCGAGGGCGTGCGCGCGCTGAGTACGGAGCCAATCGGGTTGGCGCGGTCCAACGTAGAGCCATCAGAGGCTTCCTGGTGACTGGGAGGGTTACGTGATTAGGTGGCATCGAGATCGGATCTAGAAGGCAGGAGTGGGGTGTGAAGTGGGAGGCAGAATTTGAGGCCCAGGAGTTAGATCGATTCTGTGCCGAGGTGGTGAGTGCACAGGGAGGTGATGCGGTGCTATCGTGCTGACCTGGAAGGCGTACGGTGCCTCCGGAGAAGGCGGCTCTTCCGGTGACACGATCGGCCCGGATTTTCTGGTGGGTGGAGAACAGGTTAAAACTCACATTCTTTACGCGGTATTTCTCTCTTTGTAATTGAATAAACCTTGGGAGGTATTCAAAGATGTATTCGAGAATTGCTACGCCCAATAATGCAAACCCTCGGATTTTCTACATTGGTTTTCTCGCATTCGATTTTTCCGGAGACTTGTGTCCAAAATAAAGGTGTCCTATGTGTGATTGATTTTTTGCTCAATTTCCTTGTTTCGAGAATCATATTTTATTTAGTGTATGCTACTTGATGGTGCTTCATCAATTCATGTCTGAATTAATTATATAAATGTAATTTGCATATTAGAAGTATACTCATTTTGGTGCAATAGGTTTACCAGTTGTAGGTCTGGAATTTTTCACCTTGGCTTATTAAATATGGTGAGATCATGTTAACTATAACTATAAAAATGCACCAATATATCACATATATTTGTAAATCAAACTTACTCTCATATGAATATGATGGCATACATGAATCAAGTCATCTATGAGGGTGATATTGTTCATCATACCTCAAGGCTTAGGTTGGTATCCAACATTACGGCTAAGCAAAACAATATATTATACATACCTGAAATATTCAAATACCTTTATCAACTTGTGGCAATTCGGATAACATACGAACTTTGTTATGGGAAGTAGTAGAGCTTGAATATGGCTTTAGCTTCCTATTTTTGTATCAACTTTCATCATGTTCTTGCACAATACTAA
The DNA here is from genome assembly GCA_034641835.2 of Pinus albicaulis. Classification (NCBI taxonomy): domain Eukaryota; kingdom Viridiplantae; phylum Streptophyta; class Pinopsida; order Pinales; family Pinaceae; genus Pinus; species Pinus albicaulis. The sequence continues at coordinate 990,124,073 of CM076570.1, read as the reverse complement.
CATCCAAATGATCCTTAAGGGGATCAAATAATCACCTTTTCACAGAGTTTAAAGTACTCAAGTATGTGTTTAGGAAAGGAGATGGTAAAAATAGTCTAAAGAAGAGGTAACAACATAATCTAGAAGGTACTTATCTTTAATGAGGATTTAAGGAATTGATTAACTCCTTTGATTTGATCTTGGGAGTCACTATAATCTGTCAATATCAAAGTTTCTGACTTCAACAAATTCTTAAATCTGTAAAAAAGTACCAAGACATGTTAAAGCATGTATCCACCATCAGAGGGGGATTACTCAACTTGGCATCATCATTAATTATCATATTCAACCCATCCAGGGTTATATTGAATTTGTCATAGGTGTTGGGATAACTTCCTCACTATTCAAGTTAGGTTTCAAGTCTTGAGACCTTCATCATCTCCAAAGCCATACTTCAAGGGTTTCCGTAATCTTATGCCTTGCAATCTCAACAAGAGTGCCCCAGAAGTTTCATAGGCCTTGATTCTTTTATATCTCATCATCTTTACTTGCTTCCATCAACGATGTCTTCATAAGGGTGACATTCTGGGCCTTGGGTCTAGCTCACAGTTCCATGTTAATTTTTTCTTGGGATGAATTGTTTCTTTGCTTTGATAATTGAATTTATATACTTCTCATCATTTACATATACATTCAGCCCACTTAACATCATCTTAATATGTTAATTACATAGAAGAAAAACATCATCAACAGTACGGCGAAATAAAAGGAACATTAGAAGAAAAACACACACACATAGAGACACAGATTGGGTCGAAGACACAGATAAAAATCCCAAAAGGGGGAAAACCCAAGTTCAATTCTTCATCTTCTTTATATGTTCATCAATTTTCCAGGACGAGGATAAAAGGTACAATTAAGCATTAGCCACTAAGACCAACTAAAATGTTATTTGTCATATATCCTTGTATACCTTCAAACTAATATATCAAAATCACAAAACTAACACGGCGAGGTCAACTTGTCATAACGGATAAACGCATTGGTATTAAAATCATGTAGAGACATATGTGCTTCAAGTCGTTGATGTACATGAGATTCCTATATATTGAAAACCTCTTTGCATGCATATGGTTGTTGTCTATGTCCCACTATCATGATGTAATGATGACATAGAATCTTTCCTCACTCAGAGTCTGTCTGTCTCTGGAGTTGCCATCATTTCATATGAGATAGAAGAGAATTGTCAAGGAGATATTTTTCATTATTTAGATTCCAAGCCTTCTTAGGGTTTCCTTTAAAGGTTGATGAAAATGATTCCATCTGTAGGCAATTCTACATATGAAAATAGGTAATAGGGTCTAATACAAGCGCCTTTACCACATATGATGAGCCATCCAAAGTGTATGAGAAGACAAAACAACGGTGCTATACAAAATATACCATGGTACACTCACTTGGATAGTTCATGTGTTGTGTATTCAAGGATCAACTATACAATTGTGCGGGACTTAAATGACAAGTCTCTTTATCGTAAAAGTCTGCAGAAGTCATCAAAAAATGCTTGAAGCGAGGAAGCGAAACACATCGACTGAGAAATAATGCCGAGACACATCATTGTAATGACCAAAAGGCAAGAGACTCATCTTCTTGAAAAGTGACGTGAATGTCCGTGACTTGAGAATGTCCAGAAGTTACAGCTAGGTAAAGTACCTATAAGCGAGAGTGAATCGAAACTTAGTGGAAGGCCATATTCGACGAGTGAAGATACTTTCAAGAGGAAGTACCTTATATAGTGAAATACACCTTTATTAGATGCACGAGGGGTGTTGTGTGGGTGTGGGAGGAAATCAAGCACTAATAAAAGGTCAAATATGGAAAAGATTATCCCTATAACGAATCCTTAAACGGTGCGGAGATAAGAATATATTATATTTTCACAAAAGTCCTGTAGCCACCCAAAGTGCGAGTCGACTTATGTGAAAGAAAAGTCTGAAACCAAGAAAAAGTTACAAAGAAGATCAAATCATATAATTTTGTGACTAACATAATAGAGTATTTATAGTTGTTTCAAGGTGAGCCGACATGACTTTTAGTTTAAGTGAAACATAACATTTTGAATTTCGTATTAATTATTTCCCTCCAAAAGTGTCGACTTGAAGAGAAATCAAGTTCTCATAAATGAGTTCAATAGTATTCTGTTTTTCTTAATAGATGAGGGAAAGGAGGTATTTCTCCTAATTTAGATTAACAATGCCTGCCTTCAACATGCTGATCTTAGAGGTACAACCCATGGAAGCGAGGCTTAGATTCCTCGGTCCACTTTCTTCTTGAGCATGAATTCTTTGTAACAGAGGTAAGAAGACCAAGTCCCCAGCATCAAAATGCCTCTCAAATCTGTATGGGTCTTCTTCTTTCTATAGTTATAAGTTGTTTTGCAGTGTCTTGTGTCTGTCTTTAGCCTTAGAGTTGACATCCTCAAAAAGTAGCGCTGGTAAATAGTAAGTAACCATAAAGTGCACGAAAGGGTGACATACCCGGTGGACATGTGGTAGGTAGTGTTATAAAATTACTCCCTCGAGGATGAATCAATTCCTTTATTTGTGTTGCTACTGCGCTGACACGAGTTTGCAAAGTAGCCTTCCTTTGCCACTTGTTCACTATATTTGTGGACATCCATTTGAGGATGGTAGCTAGTTCTCGGTATGAGCTGGTCCCCTAAATAAAAATTTCTGCAAAAACATCCCACTGATTTGGTGTCTCTTTCATGATGATGGTGTGAGGAGACAATATACACAGCGAGTCCCTCTCTGCCGCCTCACTTGACCATCTATGTTGTGGAATGTCTAGCTGGAATAATTGAAGAAATAGGCAGGTGGTCAACTTTTCCACTACCACATAAAATGCAATCCCTTTTACCAGTTGTTGGAGTCCCATATAAAATAGCACCTCTTAGGAATGAGGGTGATTTGAAGAAACTTGGTTGGATGTGTCTCCTCATCCTTATTCTCTGACAAGTGTTGCACTCCTAAACATGCTCAAGACCTTGTCCTCCTTAAGCCCTCTCCAAAGAATAACGCTCCTTGATGGTCCTATATGTCTTTAGGAACCCCTTTGATGGTTTGTCATAGGTGGATCATGGGTTGCATGGTCTCTCCCCCAAATGTGAACCCAACACCAATTATATCTTATCCTTATAATAGGTAGAGCACATCCATCACCCTATACTGTCATCCCAGTTCCATCCAAGATCTTTTACATGCCTACTAATTCTTGGAACACTCCACGCATCTGTGCCTCCGTCTTGAGTGATGTCGATGAGTGAGAGTCTTCAGCCAGTCTGAATAGCATCTTCACCACATTATGCTTCCCCTTGACATACTCAATCTCGAAGTTAACAGACCTAGATCTTGTGACTCACTTCTACGCTATCATTAGCTCATTGAACCTTAGTTAAGCGAGAAGGGGGGGGGTGAATTAGTTTAATGCATTCATGGTTTTGTAGGAATTTCTTTTACACTTATTTACATATTCATTTCATGATCAACATAATGTATAGTGAAACAACAATCTTAATAAGTGAAGCAACTATTAATGATTAAATACATAATATCAACACATAATCATCATACACTGAGCACGGATATAAGTGGAAACCCATAAGGGAGAAAAACCATATTGTGTTGTTGTGATGCAATGACTCCGACTCCTCTCACCGATTTTATGTGGCTCCAACCCTACGGGAGGCTACTACCTCAATTCTGCAAGCTACAACTTGCCAAGGAAGCTCAACTCCATCTTTTTGAGGCTACAGCCAGAGGCTCTACCTGCCAGTGACTGGCCCGGCATCTGTCAGAAGCTACAACGTGGAAGCACCAAACTTCCTCACATTACAATAAAATCATATCTTGATTTACTGGATGTCGACTCATTTTCCTCCTTCTTCATTCTTGTCCTCCAGCTTTCTGCTCACCGCCTTATATCATCTCTTACAGGATCTTCCATCTTCTCTGTCACTCTTCTTCTCCTTACCACTTCTCGGACCACTGCTCCAACCTGTTCTCCCCATGCATATGACGGTAACATCCTTCCTAGTGTTCTCTTCACATTTGTTTGTTCCTCATGGAATTCGAAGTGAGCCAGCACGACTCTTTGCCTTCTTACCTTCTCATTTCTTTTTCATCTCGGTTATTCAAAAGAATATAGTAATATGTACATATTTCATTTTCTGATGAGTTTTACCATCCCCTCTATGGAGGCTGCATTTGTAAAAACAATATAAAATTAGCTTATTTACATTTACATTTATGAATATATCTAATTCAATACTTTTAGTTCTTGGCTCCTTTGTATGTTTGTCTTTCCTGCTTGTCTTTTAATTTTTAACACATTATCCTATAGTTCTCTGAAAAAACCATGATGCGCATACCAATTCTCTTAAGTTCACAGGCAAATATTCGATGGCTACAAATTCCGATTTCGATGCGATGACATTTGATCGGACGGTTGTGATTAAGTCTGCAATGTAATCGCAAGCCTAATGACTTGTTCCATTGCTGCCTCCAAAAACATGCGATGGCCCCACCTTTGCATTGATATATATTGGTTCATATACTTATGACTCACCTTTATTCATCCAGCGACGATTCTAAAAACCTCGATTATGACATATATTAAACCCTATGTTAATATATCAAACTTTGTTTGAAGACCCAATAGCCAGAATTTATTTACGGAAGCTTTTCTTTTACATGGAGCCCACACTACGGAGGCACTGCGCCTCATTTAACTTTCCAAATGCGACGGTTGACATTCTCGCATTGTTTGGTAATCGCCTTCGGTGGTCCAGATGTGCCTTTGTTCATCGATTTCCGCCGATGCGGCAAGGGTCCCACCAGCTATCAACCAACTCGACTCTCGATCCAACGGTTACAAATAACGGGCGATCTAATGGTTGCGTGATTCACACCATCACAATCGCAAGGTTCGATGATTGCGTTCACTTGCTCTTCGTTGCACCGATGCGTGGGTCTCACCCGTGGTCACTGTCTTGGTAAGGTCTACGTAAGTCGATCTTCAACTCTTCCTTTGACACATACCAACGATGAACTCCCCATGCTGCGTGATACCACGTTAGATCTTCACGATCTTGATCAGAGAGGATATCACATTCACAATATGCACGCTTTTTAACATTTCCAAATGCCCATGCACTTTTCCCATGCGATCACTGTTGGTTTCGCATCAAATCGGACGGCTATGACCAGGTTGCTTATGACCCTTGACCTTTAATTCTAAAAATTACACGAAATAGGTTTTGACTGTTGAGCATGTGGTAATATGATACTATCGCGTTCCAAATGGAATAAACCGCTCATGGCCCAAAATGTGCAAAACGAGTGGTATGGTTTCCCAAAAACCACTTTCCTTGCGGGCCCCACTCTAACTCAACTCATGATCTAACGGTTGGCGCTAGGCAGATTACGATCTCCGTCGGCTATGATTCAATCGCTCGATGTCATCACGGCTTTCAAACATCTGGGTTCCTTCTTCCACTCCCGCGGTGCGATATGAAATTACGAAGGGCTTTTTGGCGTACGTGTCGACAAAAGGGCCGATGCGATTGGTTTCTTCGGACTAAATTGTGGTATAACTTGGTTTCTATAAATAGCTTGGAGGTAGATCTCGACAACACGATTTCAACGATATTTAGTATATTTTGGGCGTTTTTTGTAGAAGAACCGGAGGCCAATCTGATGCGCCCCAATTTCCTTTTAACAACAATTTCCTTTAAAAAAAGTGAAATACGGAGTCGACATCAGGAATTCAAAATAAGCATTCAAGGCCTCCAGATCCTTCAAAGGAATGGTACAGTGTGTTTGAGGCCCAGTAATGATAGAAGAGTCTCGGCCTTTAGGCCAAATTTCACAAGAAAAGACCTGTTTTAAACCAATGCAAATTCAATCACACTCTGCAGGCACTGCTCCACTCTGTACCATCATTAATCACATTTGTTGATCTTGCTAGTCCATAAATTGACAACTGCTGCTTCATTCCTTTGTGCTTCCTTCACTATATAATAGTCCTATACTTCTTGTTTTGGATATTCTTCCGCGTGATTCCTCTTGAGCTTTGTGTCGTTTAAATGCGCTTATCTCCTCATTTTATTCTTTAGTTTCTTTTAAAGCTACTTCTGTCTTTACCTTTATCTCTGTGCCTCTGCTTCTTTTTCTTGCTTCATTTGTTTCCTCGATGTCTCTGCTGCCTCTCTACTGTGGTTGTATTCCTTTGTGCTCCTTTGTCTTGATGATAATTCGGGTGCTGCTCTTTGTCTTCTATTACTTGTATTGACAATATTTCCAATAGCTCCTGTTGCTCAGGAAAAATCAAATATTGTTGTGATCGGTCTTCACCCAAAACTTGTTTCCTCCAAGTGTTTTCAGGCTTTGGCCAAGACATACATGATGGTCAACATCTCCTTGTCGTATATGGAATACATCTTCTCATAATCCTGAAGCTTCCTACTCATAGGATATAGGGTGTCTATTCATCAACACTACCCCAATGCCCTCTCCGGATGCATCACACTCCAAAAGAAGCTGACTTCATAAAGTTAGGAAAAGCCTTTGGGAAACTTCTCATCATCCTCTTGAGACGAAAAGACTCCTACACCACATTTGTCCACTCAAAAACCCTTTTCACTCCAGGAAATGGGGGGCTACTATTGGAAAACCCCTTCACAAACCTCCTATAATATGCATATATACCCGAAACTACAACACCATATTCTTTTGTGTGTAATCTACAAGCAAGCATGATACTTCTCTAATGTACATCTACTCCATCTCTCGGCCATGACCCCGATGTATCTTTTCGACTGGAGGTGTTTTAAAGTGTCTGTTGACACGATTTGAATCGTATGAGCCAGGCCTACCCACCGTGACTCTTAATGCAAAAAACTAGGCCAAAGGCCGGTTTGTTCTCGAACCGACGGCTGAGCGGTCACCAACCTCGGCCGATTTGGTAACAAGTGCCCTGCCGGCCCGACCTCGGTATTTTTTGAAAATTAGACGAGAAGCTGGTTGTTGCAAAGCCGTGAAGCTAGTCACCAACTCGGCCGGTTTGGTAACAAATTGGTCGTCTTGGCGGGTAAAACACTGACCCGATGGGTCAAACCCGGTCAACGGTTGAAAAAGGAGGGAAAACAAACTTGAATTTGGTTTTTGTAACTTTTGCATGTCCATCTAACCTCTCCAAGGCTTATAAAATCTGCCAGCCCCTCGCATTTCCTCACGGCTATTGATCCAGGTGGATATTGGGTGACCCACCTGTTCCACCCTAAACCTCCATCAGGTTCATGGATTTCCTTGTTTTATAAACGGCATTTTACAATTTTTAGTAGTTTTTTGGGTCCACTGAACTTCGGAGAAGCGATTTTGACCCACGGCAGCGTTTTTTGAGTTAATAATACCCCATAGCCATAGGCAGGAGCTTGCAATAAATCTTGTATTACTCGGAGATATCTTTTCGACAAGGTATAGTATGTACAAAACGGAGATAATATGACCAAGTTACAACCCTAGGAAGTTGCCTTCCCAACTAACCCAATGGAGCCCACAAACTCTTGGCATTCCATCTCCTAGGGTTAGGGTTTTCCCTTGTTGTTCAATAATAAAAAGGATTTTGAGCCTTATTGTAACACAGTTCAGAGGCATGTAGCTACCACATCTCTTCTGAAAGATAAGATACCATCGCCCGGGCTAGTTTATTTCCATTCTGTATGTAAGCATATTTCAATTCTTTGATATTAATGAAATGAAGTTTTATTTCTACTGCATATTTTGTCTTTATGTTTATATCTGTATTTTATTTTGTTCTTGCATAAGTTCGAATCAATGGTATCAGAACGGTCTGCTCTTTTTGATTTTTCTTTGCATGTCCCCAATGAGGTTGGGGTATAAGGAGTTAGGGATCGATTTCGCTGAACCTTTGCAAGATTAGCCTCGCAAACCTTGACGACCTCCCATGGCAAAAGAAAAGAAAGACGAGGGAGTAGGAAATCATTTCAAAATATTGCTCAAGGAGGCCCTTGAGAAACAAAGGAACAAAATGATGAATAACTTTGCCCAAATACTTCAACGGCTACCCACAAGCGACACATCTTCATCCGGAAGCCACTCTGGAGGCACCACTCCTTTTAAGCAACAAGTTAACTTTTACTTTTCGATATTTTAAGGATAGATAGACGCGGACGATGCAGATAAATGGTTAAATTTGTTGGAAGGATATTTTTTAGTTAATGAATTTTCCAACCGGGAAAGGATTACTTTTGCACTCCTGAAAGCCACCCGCCAAGTCAAGTACTGGTGGGAAACCTATTGTGAACAAAAGGATGAGGGGGAAGCCTCACCATTTTTAGCTGCACTCACTTGGACTTCTTTCTGAGACGCCATCAAGGAACAATATTACCCTGTCGGTAGCTATGAAGATAAATACATAAAGTGGACCACGTTGTGACAGGGAAGGGACCAAGATGTACCGTAGTTCACAAATGGGTTTCATGCCCTTCATACAAAGCTGGGTTTAAGGATTCTGAGCAGCATTTCATACTCAAGTACCATGTCTATTTGCATAAGTACATCTAAGACAAAATGGAGTTCATGGACATCTCCTCACTCGGTGTTGCCTATTGATATGCGGTCAAGATCAAGCATAAGCTCAAACAGAAGAAGCAAGACTTTGGATCTGTGAATCCAAAGCAAGGGAAAGGCGCCCCCAAACCACAAATCAAATGACAAAGACAAGGCAGGGTGACTCACAACAACCCATCAAAGCCGTAAGGAAGGAACAACACAATGTAGATAAAGAAGGACATGGGAAAGTGGTGTGAGTTCCATAAGAGCTCCACTCACAACATGATTTAGTGCTGAGTAAAGCAATCAATGGTAGCCAAGCTAAAGGCTTATGAATCAGATGCATGCTCCAACTCTGAGTCAGATCCCAATAGGGGGAATGACAAAAGTAAGCATATATTATTGATGCAGAGCCCAGTGTCACCGTTTCCACCACCGATATCCAAAAGGAGGAGCCCGAATATCCAAAGGAGGGGGAACGCCTCTTCCACTCACAAATTTGGGTGAAGGGTTCTCCACTGTAGTTCATTATCGAAAGCGGGAGCCAAAAGAACCTTATTTCAGCAGAGGTTGTGAAGCGTCTAGGCCTATCGACCACAACACACCTGCAACCGTACACCACCAAGTGGCTTCACCAAGGACGAGATATCTGCATCATATAGCAGTGTCACATCCCCTACAACATCAAGCCCTTCATGGATGAGGTACTGTGTGATGTTGCTCCTCTCGAAGTTTGTGATGTATTATTAGGTCAACCATACTTGTGGAAGCGACATGTTGTGTATGAATCTGGGCCTCTCATTATTATTATTATTAATTTGGGCAATAAATTGTACAGGATATTGGAGGTAGTGTCGCCTACCACTATCTCTATAATCACTGTGAAGAAATGCAGTAAGATCATCTCCTAGACTAGGAAATTTGTTTTCTTTATGATTCACCCTCAGGGCCAGAAGAATATTGTGGCCACGACCTCCATACAAGACTCCTCTGCATGACAGTAACAGATGGACAAGGTCATGGAGGAGTACAGGGACATATTCTCCTCACCCGCAGGGGTACCTCTACACTTTCAGGTCAAGCACTCCATCGATATGACCCCGAGTGCACCACTACCCAATGGATCGATCTATCAACACTTTATTATGGAGAACGATGAAATCAAGAAATAGATTCAAGAGCTGCTACAAAAAGGGCACACAAGGCCAATTTCATCCCCCTGTGGGAGCCTAATCATGTTGGTACAAAAGAAGGATGGTACCTAGAGACTCTATATTGATTATTGGGCGCTAAACAAGATCACTATTCCGAATAGGTATTTGATTCAACATATTGATGACCTGCTGAACCAACTCAATGGGGCCAAATATTTTAGCAAGATTGAATTGAATTCTGGTTATCATCAGGTACCAATCAGACCCTCCGATATGTGGAAGACTGCCTTCAAATCCAAGGAGGGCATTTTTCAATGGTTGGTCATGCCTTTCAAGTTGACGAATGGCCCTACAACCTTCATGAGGTTAATGGGCGATATCTTTCCACCCTTCACCAACTCATTCATGGTGGTGTATTTGGATAACATCCTGATCTTCAGCTAGAGTTTGGAAGAACACATCCACCACATTTGACAGGTCCTCCAAACACTGCGGCAACACAAGTTGTGTGCCAATTTGTAGAAGTTCACTTTTGGCATGACCCAGGTTCAATATCTGGGGTACATCATTGATGAGCGGGGTGTGCACGTGGACCAAACCAAGATATAGGTCATTCGAGATTGGCCAACCCCAACCACTCTAATAGAGCTTCTTAGCTTTTTGGGTCTTGCCAACTTCTATCGCGAGTTCGTGTTTGGTTTCTCTCATATCACTTGGCCTTTCAGTCAAGTCACCAAGGGAGGAGCAAAAGAAAAGTTATTTTGGTCTGAATAACCAACATAAGAACTTCGTCGAGTTGAAGCATCGACTCTTCTCTACACCAATGCTCACATTACCAGACTTACAACGACCATTTAAGATCGAGATAGATGCCTCTTACTATGCTATTGGTGCAGTTCTTACTCAGCATGGGCATTTAGTGGCATATCATAGTGAGACACTTTTTTTAGTTTTTGTAGCATCAAATGTGTTCTAGCCTTGAAATTTTGTGGAGACAATAGAAAACATGACATCTCCAAAACTAAAAAATCGTTTCTGGAGATTCCACTTAGAGATGACTTAATTAGATTATTAGTTAGTTTTTAAATATTTCCTATAAGGTTAGGATATATGATTAATTAATCAGAATTAATTAAATTCAAGGTGTGAATGTTCTAGAGACTCACATGGATCAATTTCAAGTTAATCCTAGCCATTGATTAAGTTCTAATCTTGGCCATTGAAGTCTCAATGGAGGATTATAAGAAGAAGTCGATCGAGCTTGGAGATCACATACTAGAGCATTTAGATTTTACTAGGAAATCAAATTCCAGAGTAGGAGTTGTTTGTTACCAAAGAGAGATTCAGTGAGATTGAAGAAGTAAGAGGGGAAAAGACAGTGAAGTCGGAGGAGGCATTCCAGATCCAATGAGTGCATTTGCAGAGAGGCAGAGAAGCCACTGTGAGGTTGATGCAGTGGAAGAACAATATTCATATTTGTTGGGGAGAACCTATGATTCAGTGCCAGAAGCTGGGAAGAGGTTCCAGAGGTCAAGAGAGTCAGTTTCCCTGACAACAACTGACGAGACAGCTTGAGGTGACACAGTTCCAAGTTGAATGACGCAGTGATTATGCTATGGTGACGCAGTGACTGCGCAGAGGCAGTTTGGACGGCTCAATTTCGAGCTAAGGTTAGTGCTTGGATTTGCCTGTGGAGTGAGGAAATTCCTCACTATATTTTTCTAGCTAGTTTTTCTCTGTTGGATTTCCAGTTTGGGCATCCAGTTGTACTCAAATTATTTCACTGCTACATAATAATAAAACCCTCGGTTGTTGCACCGATTTTTCCAAGTTGGGTTTTTCCAGGGACTTTCGTCCAAAAATAACGGTGTTATTTTGTGTGTGCTTATATTTCTTCCAATGTTTATTTTCTTCCGCAGTTTATTTCTGTAAGTTTCAATGTGATTGATTCAATATTTGTTGTAGCTAACAGTAAATAAATTGTTAAGAATTAATTTAATAATTAGGAGAATTAATTTCAGTTGCTGCAATAGGATTCACGGTTTGCTGAATTTTTCACATGGTATAAAAGTGCAGATGATCAACCAGAGAGCTCAGTACAAATAAAGGAGGAGTTTTGCTGCTCAGTGTGAGTAGCAGTTCGAAACCCCATAGAGAATCACAATCACCTTGGCCAAGAGGCCGTATGTTTTGAGGAAAATCAGTTTTTCTGAGAGAGCGACAAAAAAACTGGATTTCTTCAGATCAAAGAATTTCAGAGGCAGAGGGAGCAACCAATATTTTATTGCATAGCATATATATAGTTGGACGCAGTAGTTTTGCAACAGTTTTCTATAGCAGAACTAGCATCGTGTGGAAGAAGAAAACACATTAAGGGAAAATTTTCCCAGGGAACTTCTAGTCTCAAGAAGTTAGATTTCCCTTGCAGATCAACAGTCGTTGTGAGTAGAGTTTCTCACTCCAGAAGGGAGTGTGTACAGCTAAGCAGCAACTGAGAAGAAGGGAAGAAGATATTTTCGAAATTTTTTGCTGAGATGGCCACAACTGGGCTTCGATATCAAGATAGGTTGGATGGAGCTTCCAACTATGTTATTTGGAAGGCAAGGATCTCCTTCCTTCTAGAAGAGTATGATATCAAGGCTTATATTGATAACATGGTAGCAATCCCACAGATCCATATCAGTTGAAGCAATACAAGAAGGAGATGGCAAAGGCAAAGAGGTTGATCCTTGATGGAGTTCAGGATCACGTTGTATCACACATAGTGGCCCAGGGTATGGCCAAAGAGATGTCAGATACTCTTTACATGCTATACCAGGGATCTTCCGAGCATCAGAAGATGTACTTGGAGAAGTTAAGATGCACTAGGATGCAAAAAGGGGAGGGAATAGACCCTTTCCTTACCAGGATTCAGGATATTCGAGATGAGCTTCTAGCTGTTGGAGTAGCACCTCAAGGCATAGAGCTAGTTCGAGTAGCTCTCAACAGTGTGTCAGAAGAGTGGAAGGTATTCGTCCAAAGTATTTTGTGCAGAGAAACATTTCTAATATGGGATAGGAAGTGGGCAGACTTTCAGTAGGAGGAGTTGAGGAAAGACTTGATGAAGAGCTCCATGAATGGCAGCAACAATAGTAGGTCGTAGTAGGTGAAGGAGTAGAATGTGACCCTCACATCGAAGGGTCCCAGTGAGGAACGAGGGGAGTAGCATAGGAAGAAGAAGGACCTGTTAAAGGTCAAGTGCTTTAGGTGTGGCGAGATAGGTCACTACAGTCCCAATGTCCTCTCAGGAAGAAGGACAAGGAGGAGAAGTAGGACCAGAAGGCAACTTCTGTCGAGATTGATAGGCTATCCTCTAGGCTAGGGAAGACTTCACCATGTTTGCAAACATCCCTCCAAGAGTAAGTTGGGGTGACTTGGTTTTTTAGCCCTAGATCTCTACAAATGAGTAAGATTATTGAGGAGGTCCACCTCTTGAATCAGTACCTTGCTACAGGAGCCCCCAATATTTCAATAGCAGGATGGACTAGTGGTAGTTGATGCAGTCAAATGCCAGAGTGACAGTTGCAAAGACTATTGTAGAGACCGGTTGCATTCAAATGATGGGGATCACAGTGAAAAATTCGCAACAGTGCAAAGTCAGCAACAATGCAGAGCCTTCAATGGTAGTGCATATACTAGTAGCAGTCAGGACTCAGATGACAGATGCATCATACTGAACACACTTGGTTCAGTATTTCAGATGTTTCTTAGTTCTATATGTTGCAATTGCAGCAACATCAGATGAGAGGGAGTTGCAATGAAAATGCAGTGTTGGAAGCAGTTCAACATGGTTGGTAGCAGCACAGATGTAGCACATATCAGAGTTGCACAGTGGTTTGTGGGCAACAGTAGCCAGACATCATCAGCGTGACATGAGATGGTGCAGAAGCAGAGTATTGCTGCCATAGGTGCAACAGTACTAGAACACATTCCTTGCTAAGAGGGAGTGTTTGTTTATGAAGCATCAGATGTGTTCTAGCCTTGAAATTTTGTGGAGAGGCTAGAATACATGAGATCTCCAAAACCCAGAAATCATTTTGCGATATTCTGCCTAGAGATGACTTAATTAGATTATTAGTCAGTTTTAAATATTTCCTAAGTATAAACTTAGGGAATATGATTAATTAAGTCAAGGTGTCAATGTTCTAGAGACTCGCATGGATCGATTTGAAGTTAATCCTAGTTATCGATTAAGATCTAATCTTGGTCGTTGAAGTCTCAGATTATAAGAAGTCGTCGATAGGGCTTGAAGATCACACACTAGAGCAGTTCTATTTTACTAGGAAATCGATTTCCAGAGTAGCAGTTGTTTTCCACTCCAAAGAGAGGTTCAGTGATATTGAAGCAGTGAGAGAGGGGCAGAGACAGTGAAGCCGGAGGAGGCATTGCAGATCTGGTGAGTGAATTTGCAGAGAAGCAGAGAAGCCATAGTGAGCCTGACGTAGTGGTAGCGCAGTAGCCTCTAGAGGCAAATTCGTATTTGTTGGGGAGAAGCAATGATTCAGTGCCGAAAGCTAGGCAGAGGTTCCAAAGGTCAAGAGAGTCAGTTTTTCAGACAACATCTGACGAGACAACTTGAGCTGACGTAGTGACTACATAAGCAATTTGGACAACTCAATTTTGAGCTGAGGTCAGTGCTCGGATTCGCCTATGGAGTGAGGAAATTCCTCGCTAGATTTTACGAGCTAGTTTTTCTCTATATGATTTCCAATTTGGGCATCTAGTGGTACTTCGATTATTTCACTACTGTGTGATAATAAAAACCTCAACTACTACACCAGTTTTCCCAAGTTGGGTTTTTCTTGGGACTTTCATCCAAAAATAACAGTGTTATTTTGTGTGTGTGCTTATATTTCTTCCAATGTTTATTTTCTTCCGCAGTTTATTTTTGTAGGTTACAGTGTGATTGATTCAATATTTTTTGTAGCTAACAATAAATAAATTGTTAAGAATTAATTTAACAATTAGGAGAATTAATTCCAGTTGTTGCAATAGGATTCAGGGTTTGCTGAATTTTCACAACTTTCAGACACAGTTCAAAAGTATCCCACTTATGACAAATAGATGTATTTCATTATGCAGGCCTGGAAACAATGGGAAAATTACATTATGGGGAAGGAAACAGTCATTCACATAGACCACTGACCCCTGCAGTTCATACAGACACAAGGAATGTTGCAGAACGATTGCCATCAGAAATGGTCCACATGCATGCAACAAATCCATTTGAACATTAAGTACAATAAGGGAAGCACCAACAATGTTGCAGACTGCCTCAATCGATTGTCGATCGTGGAACTTACCACTATGGTCAACTCTTGTGGGAACGAGACTTCGGGGTGGCCGCATATTTACAAAAGCGATCCAGAATTTGGCAACACATACCAGACACTTCTAGAAGGAAAGCAAGTTCCAAAGTTCACCTCTAGAATGCTCCGTTATGCCACCTAGAACACCTATGTGTTCCTTCAAGCGAGCGTGCCAAAATCATTTGGGAAGCACACTACAATCAGGTCGTTGGACATTTCGGGGTGGAAAAAACAGTGAAAATACTACAAAAGTACTTCTATTGGTCGAACCTTAGATAGGATATTGGGAAGTACATCAGATCCTGCACTGCCTGTGCCATTTCAAAACCGACCATCAAGAAGAAAGGCCTATATACTCTGCTTCCTAACCCTAGTCAACCTTGAAATCCATCTCCATGGATTACATGTCGGACCTTCCTTCTACCAAGCATGGAAACCACTGTGTTTTTGTGGTCGTCGACAGATTCTCTAATATGGCCATTCTGGTGGTCTGCAAAAAGAGTATCACAACATAATCCACTACTAAAATCTTCTTTGAATGAGTGTGGGTGCACTTTGGGATCCCACAATCCATTATCTCAGATCGGGACAACAGATTCCTAAGCACATTTTGGTCAATTATTTGGTCAATGTTGGATACCAAGCTCACTAAGTCCACGACTTTCCACCCCTAAACTGATGGCCAAACAGAGGTCGTCAACATGATGATCGTACAAATTTTGCGCATGTACAACTCGAAGATTCCTTGCACATGGGATGAAAGCCTCCCTTATGTCTAGCACAACTACAACCGAGCTCTCCATAGCTCAATTGGCCACAGCCCATTTCAGGTGGGATTGGGATTCCAGAAAGTATGTACCATTGATGTGGCCATACCATTTTCAGTTATTCAGGAAAATTTGGCTCATGTGCAATCTGAAGCTGACAAGGAGAACAAATTCATTGAGCACATTCAACACATCTATCAGCAGGTCCATGACATATTGGAAAGAGTAAATGCTAAGTACAAGTGTTGATTTTTGTAGCATCGGAAAGTGCTCTAAGCCCCAAATTTTCTAGAGAGACTTAGATAGTGGTATTCCAAAGAAACCAGAAACTATTTGTGAAAATTCCACTCAAATAATGTTTTATTAAAATAATTAATTATTTTAATGGGGACCTTAAGTATAAACTTAGGGAAATTGAATAATTAAAGGGTATTAATAAAACAGAGTGAGAATGATTTAGAAAAAGCGAAGATCAAGTCTAATATAATCTTAGCCATTGATTAGAGATCTAATCTTGATCGTTGATGTCTCAACGAGAATATTATAAAGGAGGGCTTGAGGGTCATTTGGAAAGACACACACGGAGTGAATCTTGAGATCAAATTCTTATGACAGAGAAGTGCCCGGATGAAGATCAGATCTAAGTGATTCAATTCAGTGAAGGGCATAGTAGCTTCCAGAGAGAGATATTTTCTCAACCAAAGAATATTCAACAGAGAGAGGCAAAGAGACATACCACAGAGGCAACGCGGATCTAGCCAGGCTGACGCAGAGCCAACGTAGAGCCACGCGGGGCTATGCAAAGGCTGAGTAGTGACTCAGAGGATTTCTAAGATTTATTTGTCGGATCAGATCCAAAAGCCCGGAGCCGAGGTGTGAGACCGGGAGGCCCAGATCTGAGATTTCGAGAGTCAGATTGATCCTTTGATGGGGTGATGCAATTCCTAGAGGAGGTGACGTCGTGCCTACGTAGTCACTCCATAGAGGTTGATCAGAGACCTCCAAAGGCAGATTTTCTAGTGACCGGATCAGTCAAATTTTCCAGTGATTAAGCGAGGTAAAAATCACATTCTTACTGCTAATGTTTCTCTCTCTGTAATTGAATAACCCTTGAGGTATTTGACAATGTATTCAGAAATTTCTACTGCTTAATAATACAAACCCTCAGATCTGCTACACCGGTATTCCCGCATAGGGTTTTTCTGGGGACTTGTGTCCAAAATAAAGGTGTCTTATGTGTGATTGATTTCTTGTTCAGTTTCCTTGTTTCGAAATCATATTTTATTCATTGTAGGCTGCTTCAGTGGTTACTTCAATAATTCATCTCTGAATTAATTCTGTAAATGTAATTTACATAATAGGAGAAGTATACTCCGATTGTTGTAGTAGGATTCCTAAGATTGCCAGATCTAGGAGTTTTCACATGGTATCAAAGCGTTTGATGTGAAACAAGAAGACCAAATATGAATATGAAGTGAAGGCAGAATTGCTGCAGCAGCAGCAGATCGAATCCCCAAAGGGCTTGTGCAGTTCTAGCCAGGAGGGATAATTTTTCGAGGTTGTCTCTATCTGATTGAGTCGACAAAGAGGTAGGAATTCCAGTTTAAGATTTTTTCGAGGTAAAGGGAGCAGCGCAGAGCCTTCACACAGAGCCAGAGGGACGCAATTTTCTTTAGGTAGTTGTCGAGCAGAGAAGCATCAGAAGAAAGAAAAGAGCACATAGCGAGGAATTCTTACTCAGTGGATTCCTAGCCGAGGAATTCAACATTTCTCCAAGATCTGTGTAGCAGATCTAGGCAGAAGATCTACAAGCTCCAGAAGGAGTGTGTAAGCCTACCTAGGCTGTGTAGTGGGGGAGAAAGAGGAAGCAATTTGACAGTTGTTCAGCTAAGATGGTATCTCATGGTCTTAAAGATCAGGACCGGTTGGAGGGTTCCTCCAACTATGTAATACGGAAGGAAAGGATCCAATTCCTTCTGGATGAATATGATCTCAAGACATTTGTGGAAAATGTGGTAGCTGTACCTACAGATCTGGATCAACATAAGAAATAAAAGTCCAACATGGCAAAGGCCAAGAGGCTAATCCTTGATGGTGTCAAGAATCACATAGTCTCACATGTATTTGGAAAGGGTACTGCTAGGGAGATGTGAGAAGCCTTGTCCTTTTTGTATGAAGGAACTTCCGAGCAGTGGAAAATTTACTTGGAGCAGAAGCTCCGCATGATCCAGATACAGAAAGGGGAGCACATTGCTTCATTCCTTACGAGGCTTCAGGAGATTCGAGACTAGTTGATAGTCATGGGATCCACTCCAACTGCAACGACTATGTTGAGGTTGGCACTTAACGCAGTCAAAGAGGAGTGATGAGTTTTTTTCCAAAGCATCTTGGCGAGGGCTATGCTTCTTAATTGAGAGAATATGTGGTCATCACTTTAGGAGGAAGAGTTGAGGAGATATCTAGTCAAGTGCAAGCTTGACGGTAGCAACGAGATCAGGTCGAAAAATCTGGAGGAGGAAGAGAATGAAACCCTCACATCGAAAGGGCAGCATGGGCAACAGAGACAAAAGAGAGATTTCTTGAAGGAAAAATTCTTCATATGTGGTGAGATGGGCCACTTTGCATCACAGTGTCATTTGAAGAAAAATGACATGGATGAGAAGCATGATCCTATAGTTGCAACTGCAAAGATCGAGCAAGATGAGTTCGCTATGAGTGCCCATGATTCTATTGGTAAGAAGTGGGGTGAAATTGAACTGTAGTTCACTCTGAACTTCTGTTGAGAAGGATCCTTGAGGAGCTCACCTCATGGATCATTACCTTGCTATGGGAACCCATGATCAGCAGTAGCGGGATGGAAGAGTTTCAGTAGGAGCCGAGGAGTCATGGAGATGACAGTGCAACAGGTAGCAAAGCCTAATTCTAAAGCAACGTAGCAGCAACAACACAGTGTATAGGAGTGAAGCGCAGTGCAGATTAGTGTTTCGCAATGCAAAGAAGTAGCAACGCAGTGCATCAGAGGGACAAAACATTATTTATCAGCAGTCAGGATCTTCAGCACTGAGGTGCATCCACTGAAGACTTGTTCAATTTTGGGTGAGTTTAGTTGCTTCTCTCAGCAGCTGAGTTATAGTGTAGATTCATTGTTAACAACATAACAGATGCAACACTTGAGAGGGAGTTGTATTATGAATAAACCAGTGGCATTTGTAATGTCATGGGAAATAGTACAGTTGTAGTAGCAGTGCAGTGGTTGATGGACTTCAGCAGCGTAGAGGATGCTTCAGGGTCAAAGCAGTATGCGACATGCATATTGTTAGATCAGTTAGAGTTATGGGAAGAGAAACATTCCAATTGTAAGGAGGAGTCAGAGTTACATAAGTAGTAGTTCACTCAACATAGTTCTCCACAAATTATTCTGGAGGAGTTGGAGCTGAGAAATTTCCTACTACCTCATTAGTTGAAGAAGGCTCACATGAGAAAATTAGAAAATATTCCTCAATGTTATTTTCATTTGACATTCAGTCACTCTGTGTTTTTTAGTCAAGTAGTCTCTTTACCTCTGCCCTTAAATTCAATGACTCAGAAAATACTAGACAAAAGACACTTACCTATTGCAATAAGTTGAAAAAAAATGTATTTCTAAAGGGTCACTTGGGGAGGAATCTATTATTTAAAAGATCAAGAAAATAATTTCCTTTCAAAACCAAAATGTACTATCACCAGGGAAGGGAGTTATTACCTTTAAAATTTGTTGACATTCTTGCCACTACAAAATTTGATTGTTTCTTTTTATTTGATGGGAAAATAAATGATCTTTAAAAGGAACTAAATTCTTGAATTATGATCCTTAAAGAAGTCGCTAGATTCCCTGATTATGAACTAATTGTTTGATTGTTTCTTCTTATTTTTGGGTCTTGATGATGTTTGTTACTTTGACTGAGGTGAAAAGTTTCAAAGAAGTGGAATATTGGTCGTTCAAAGAGGAACCATGGAAATACGATTGTAGATAATCTATTAATATAAATTATCTGAACCGAGATTAATTAATCATCCCCCAGGATTAAAAAAGGCCCAAATGTCTCTTATCCATAAAATTGACGATTAAGGTAACTCTATGCTCTATGTTCAAATAACAGGTGAAGGTGGATTTACCATAATTAAGCTTCTTAGTAGTCTCTTATGAAGTACAACATGTCATAGTGATAAGTTTTTATTCCATTGAATAATTCTAGCTGTAAAGCATAGTCAGAGTTCTGCAAGTAGTATTAGAGGAATTCAACATTGCGAATGTGATAGAAGCAAATCATTTCGTGGAAGGGTGAAGTCTGCCCAACCTGGTCATAAAAATCAAGTGCATCCTTCATGTAGAAAAAAATAAACATGCAAATTTCGTCATATAGAATTTTGGATTACTTTGGCCAAAATGTCTCATCCATTATGAAAAAACACATCTTACATGCAATTAATAACAAAGAAGTTGTTCCACATCAATTACCCAAGACGGATATTTTGATTAGAGGTCCATTAAACATAATTCTTCACCCCTTATTCTGGAGGATCAGTTGGAGCCAAGAAAGTTCTAACTACCTCTTCTTTCTTATATGCTATTCTTTCCTATACTACAATCTCTAGATAGGGATAGGATGGAATTTGATAGTATGGAATTTGAGGGTAAATTGTTCTTCATGGGTATTTTGTCGCGCAGATAAATTTTCTTTACTCATCACTATTATTTATTAAAATGAACAGAATGGTTATTGGAGTTGTAGAAATTTCAGATTTGAAATGTAGATAACAATATTACCGTTTGAATTAGCTAAATGCTCTTAAGAGTTGTTTTTGTAATATTTACGCCTTAAGGCGTCTTTATATGAAAACAAGTTTTTTCTAGTCTACTTGTCAACATTATTTGCCATTAGATTATATGTTAGACAATTGGAGAATTTGCAGTGGTTCGATTAGGTTCGATCAATGAAAGTAGTTGTAACCGTTCAACCGATTTGTAATTCAAACTACTTGCTGCCTTCCGCTATGAATTTGCTTAAAAATGTCTTATTGCTTGGTTAGAGCTTTATGTATTGAATACCAGAATACTATCATTCATGAGCAACCTTTCTTCTTCCACTAGCTTTCTTTCTCTCATTAGAGTCCTACCTTTCCTTTGGTCTTGCTGGGATAGTTCTTCCTGGCTCGCTCATCAAGGCTATTATGTTTTTAAACTAGTTGACTTCATGAATAGTGGATAATAACCAGTCGCTTCCCGTGAGAGCTTTCTGGTTGCTTCCAGTGAGAGCTTTCTAGTTGCCTTACTTACTTGAGAATCAGTCCCTTTCTTCTTTATGGAATACAATAGAGTCCCTCCCATTCGTGCCTTAAGGTATCATGAAGTCCGTGCCGTAAGGGTAACTTGTTGCAATAGAAGAAGGAGAAGAAAGTCTTGATTTCATACCAGGTTTTTAATTCAAATTGGAGCACGAAGGTTCTGTAGTGGGCGTTGGCATAGCTCGAGCTCTATTCAACATTCTTTGACAGGGTAAGAATCAATATTTCAATGTAATTTATTTATTTAACTTTTATGAATAATTTCTTTCTTGTCTCTAAAAACCATATTGTTGAGCTTGTAATTCTATAGACAACTTTATAATCGTGCCAATCTCCATAGCTTCAAGCCACATCAATGGCTCCTCATTTACAGAACACCCAACTACAAATCCCTCTGCTCCACCATCGACGGAACAAGCAAAAATAATCATTAGCCATATATGATACAGATCCAACTAATATCAATGGACAGACTAATACCTTACATTTACAGAGTTGTCATCCTAGAGAGGAGTCATCAAATATTCTGCAACATTATCATCACAGGAATCTTCGAGTGGCTGAAGATCACTTCGAAGGGATCATGTCAAGCAATGCAACATACTAGCAAAAGGTGAAAGCCCTCCGATCATTATTCTGAGAGTCAATCTTTATTGCACAAGCGGACAGTCTCGCCTTCTTTATTTAATAGCCTAGATGAACGATCCACAGGGAAACAAACAATAGGATTAAATTTTCCGGCCACCCCAATTCCTTCCCTTATTATCCATAGTTTTTATACAGTTTTGTGTTGTTGCAAAAGGTATTTCATTCATATCATGGTGTGTGGTATTGGACTTAAAATACAAATACTTACTTTCACAATTATGTTTGGACTCGATATTTATTGAAATTAAAAAAAATTGTTGTGGTTCAAAAGCATTTTGTTATGATTGAAGGAATTTAATTTTCGAATACTGTGTTTCTTTATAAAAATGATAAAATAATTAGCGAATATTACCTGAAATAAAAGTGACAAGGTGAATTTTTTTTATGTGAATTATTGTTTTAATGACACTATTACAAGATATGATTGACGTGGTTGTTAAATTCGTAGAGATAATTATCATTTCAATAAATGTTTTTTCTCATTTTCCATGTAGAATAAAAGGTAAATGTTTTTATTTTCCGAGTTGAATAAAAAGTACAAGATTGGGCAGTAGAAATATATTTAATTTAATAACTATTTGTAAATGCCCAAAAGTGAACAGTGATTACAAATTATAATTACACTTTCTTAAGTAGCCATTGCTTTACATAACCCAAATTATTGTTCTTAAATGTTCAAAAATGCAAAGCGTTTGCAGCGGCTGTCAATGAGGGTAGAAGGTGATGAGATAGTCAACCCCGTAGCATGTGACCAAGCTGTTCGGATCGTCATAGGCATAACTGTAAGCTTGGGGACACACATTCTTAAATAATCCAGAAAAATTAATGGTCTGCACACCTAGGGATTTCCATAGGAACTTCTGCAAAAATGGCAATGGGAAGATGGTAGCCATCTACCAAGCTCATGTCGTAGAAATCTTGGGTGCAATATATAATAAAAGAACGATCTATATTTTTTTATATTAAAAAAATATAATACACACTTCAGTAAAAAAAAAGTTATTCAAAACTAGAAATATATAAATTAATAAATTTTCATTGTAATGAGAATAGAGGTAGTATGAGGAAACTATGTAATATCTATGCTTAATATTTGATATGTGGAAGTTTTCAAGAAAATTCAGAAGTTATATAATGATAAATATCATTGTATGTGGTATGGGAGTTAAAATACAAATACCTACTTTCACAATTGTGAAAATTTGGAAGTTATATAATGGTAAATATTATTGTATGTGGTATGGGAGTTAAAATACAAATATTTACTTTCACAATTGTGTTTGGACTTAGATATTTATTAACATTAAAAAAAAATTGTTGTGGTTCAAAAGCATTTTGTTATGATTGAAGAACATAATTTAACTTTCGAAGATTGTTATTGTGTTGAATTTAATCTTCGAAGACTAATAAATAAATTCAAAACTGTGTTTAAACATTAAGTTTTTTATTTTACAAATATATAAATTAAAAACTGATGTTAATGGTTGAGAATGTTTCACCATTGTCTATCTTTTGTTTTATTCTTATTTTTTTATACAATTTTATTTTATTTTTTCCAAAAGAGTAAGATAATATATGTTGGTTATTTATGGTTAGGAAATTATCATTTTCCATTTAGAAAAAAATAGAAAGTATGTTCATAATCAATATTTAATTAAATATGTGTATTATGGTTAATTAAATATTTGTATGATCATAAAATGTTTTATTGATTCATTTTTATACATATACATATTTCCTATACTATTGCTTTATGGCATTTCTTTTGCAACATTTGGTGCAATTGCTAGTTATATATATAAATATTTCTTGGTATATAATGATTTTATTATATGACGATTTATATTTTTGGGGTTGCCACTGGTTTATAATGATTTTATTATGAATAAAAATTAGTTGTAATGTATATGTTTTGTTTTTTTGTTTTTTTATTATTGGAATATGGCAATATAATTTATATAATTTATAATGTATAAATAAATTGAGTGTCTAAAAGTATTTTAATTTTTTAATATTTTACAACTAAAACTTGTTATTGCAAAATTCTTATATATACTAAAATTAAAAATTAAAAATGGCATTTAATACAAAATTAACTTATTAAAATCATATTTCAAAAATTATATAAAATTCAAAATTCAATTTACAAAAATTATTTTTGAATTTTAAATTTTATT
>CM076570.1:989935042-990095042 GCA_034641835.2 Pinus albicaulis | reverse complement strand
CAAGTATAATTTTGGAAACAGTGACTCTCTATTTCTTCTTTTAATAAAATGCAAAGTCTGCTATGTTTTTACATCAATTCTTAACTTGTTACATAGCTTATCTTTCTGCGTATTTTCATTTCTTACCTTGTTCAATAGTAAATTTACAGATATGCTTGTCAGATAAGACGTAACTCAATTATTTTTGTAAATAATTTACTCACAGACTTGATGGTATTTTATTTCTCCAGTCTTTAGCTTCTGTGCATAAATTTCTAAATCTCTATCCATTTCTTTTCATTTTTAGTTGGACTCTTGGTGACTTTTCATGTGTATCAGGTTGAGGGTTTCACCCTCATTCCAAGTACCAATAGCTCTCCCTGTAGTAGTTTAAATGGACAGAAACCTTTGCAACGAAAGTGCGCAATTATGCTCTTTTTGTTTTAAAAGAAAACTACTTTTATCACAGTTCTTTTTTTATGAATACCATAGTCTTAATAATTCCTACATTAACTTATTGCATACAGTCAACTATCATTTGTTTTTACTGAGATGCCCCTAGCATACATTGGTTATATTTCTACCTGTCCTACAATTAATATATTTACACACATATTCACAGTTTTCAATCTATAACTCGTACATAAGTAATACACAGATCCCAGTAATTTATTTTTTGGGTTACTCATTCATTCTAATTCTTCTTCCTTCAACACAAAAAGGTTTTCTAAGGATTAATATTAACATTCTTCTACAAATAATACCATTTATTTGCAAACAATAATCTTAAAACCATCCTTTTGTCCATTAATAATAAATCAGACCAAACTTATCTGAATACATAATTGGCTATTGGTCTCCTCCCAACCAACATGAGAGACAATGACATCCTGCTCTTCCCCCGTGCTTCCACTGAAAGATTCAGGTTGACAGTAGATTTTCTGCTATGACCTCAAGACTGCAAGTCCAGTTAGTGCCAGAAATCTCCAAGAATATTTGAGTGATTTCCACTGGTCTCTACCAGCTCAGGAAACTCTTCACTCTCTCCTTAGCCCATGAACAGAACTGCGATTCCTCACTGGGATGAGTCTCTTATCCCTAGAGGAGCAGGTAACTATTCAACTGTCCAACCACCTTTCAGTTCTTGGAAAACATTTACCATCAGCCTTTTACTTTTACTTTCCATAACTAATTTTATTATTCATAATTAAAAATAAGGAAAATAAATTTTCCAACAAAATACTAATTATTTCAGTCTTTTTCCTTGAACAATATTAAAAGTCATTTTAATTAGTTAACAGTAAATGTAGCTGTCATAACTTCCCCCTCTGGAAGTAACACCATCCTCGGTGTTTTACTCCAGCTCAACAAATAGCTCTGGGTAAGCCTCACGCACAAACCCTTCGTCCTCCCAAGTAGCCTCATCCGGGCCGAAGTGCTTCCACTACACTTTAACTTGGGTGATGAGTCGCTTCCGGAGCGTAATTTCTCTCCGATCAAGTATGTGTTGCGGCTCGACCAGAAACTCGTCGTCCGGCTCTACCTGCAAACAACAAAGTTCCTTGTCAAATTCTCATAAATAAATCATATTTTAAGTTAGGATTTTTAATTCTATCATACCTGTATATTCTTCCAATGAATTATGTGCTTCGAATAATGCGCATAACGCTTTAATAGGGACACATGAAACACATTGTGTACTAGGATGTGACTGGGTAAAGCCAGCCGATAGGCCACAAGTCCTACCCTTTCCAAAATTTGGAAGGGTCCACAGAACCTAGGAGCCAACTTGGCACAAGAGGTCCACCACAAGGTACTCCTCTTAGGTTTGATCCTCACATACATATGGTCTCCCACTTCGAATTCCCGATAAGACCTTTTTTTATCTGCGTAGATCTTTTGCCGATCTTGTGCAGCCTTTAAATTTTGTCCTATCTTCTTTACTTTTGATTCCATTTCAGCCAGCATATCTGGTCCCAACATTAATTTTGTTTTAGGGCTACTCCAATTTATGGGTGTGCAACACTGCCTCCCATACAAGGCCTCGAAAGTACTCATCTTAAGGGACTCTTGATAACCATTGTTGTAAGAAAATTCAACAAGATGCAAATAGTCTTCCCATTTGGTTGGTTGTTGCATCACATACATGCGCAACATGTCTTCCAACACTTGGTTTAATCGCTCTGTCTGGGGATGATAAAATGTACTAAAGTTTATTTGGGTCCCCAGACCAATAAATAAAGTCTTCCAAAATGCTGATGTAAACTTAACATCCCTGTCTGAGATAACTGTCTTCGGAATACCATGCAGCCTGAAAATTTTTGTCATGAAAATGTCTGCTATCTGTACAATATTGTAAGTAGACTGCACAGGTATAAAATGTGCAGATTTATTGAATCTGTCAACTACCACCATGATGGATTCATTGTGCTTCTTTGACCGTGGTAATCCTGTAATGAAGTCCAGGGATATGACCTCCCACTTCCATTTAGGTACGGGTATGGGCTACAACAATCCTGAGGGATGTCGATGCTCCACTTTCACCTGCTAACACTCCAAAAATTTATTTAAATACTCAACAATATTTTTACGCAGACCGGGCCAGAAATATACCTTTCTAATAGCAGTCAACATTTTCTGGTATCCTAGGTGACCTGCATAATTGCTACGATGGTATTCATTCATTATCATCTCCTTTAGGTCCACACGGTTTGGTACATACACCTTACCTCTAAAAGTTAGCATCTGATCATTATTTACTGCATACTCAGAATTACTTCCTTGCCTTCTGGTCTCTTCCATTTGCTTCCATAGGAATTGATATTCCAGATCTTTTTGTGCTTCTTCTTTTACTTGATCTAAGAATTTACTTTCAAGCTGATTGTAATAAAGCTCATAAACACAATGCAGCTTCCTACTTAAAGCATCAGCCACCCGATTTTCCTTACCTTTCACATTCTGGATGTCCGTATCAAACTCACTTAGAAAGGCATTCCACCTTGCCTATCTGGAGTTTAAATTAGCTTGCTTGAAATAACTAGTCAAGCTGTTATGATTTGTACTACTGTTGTTAACTCTAGATCATAGGCCGAATAACTTTCTTCATGTTCCTTCAGCTTCCTTGATTCATAAGCCAGTACTTTTCCTTCTTGAGAGAAAACTACCTCAACACCTTCTTTACTTGCGTCTGTACAAACTTCAAATTCTTTGTTGGGGTTAGCTACCCTCAACACTGGTGCATTAGTCAAAATTTGTTTCAACTTTTCAAAACTGTTCTGACACTCAACAGTCCACTTGAAAAATTTTCCTTTTCTCTGCAAAGAGGTAATGGGAAAAGAAATTCTGGAAAATCCCTCAATAAATCTTCGGTAGTACCCAACTAATCCCATAAAGGATCGAATATCTGCCACATTCTAGGGTACTCGCCATTCCATGATTGTCTTGATTTTCTCTAGATCCACAACAATCCCCTCTATTGAAATGACATGGCCTAAGTACTGGATTTTTGTTTTAAAGAAATCACATTTGTTGAACTTAGCGTACGACTAGTGTTTTCTCAGCATTTCCAGTACAATCCTTAATTGCTCTCTATGTTCTTCTTGGTTTTTAGAATAGATTAAAATGTCATCTATAAATATAAGTACAAAATTATCTAGGAAAGGATGGAATATACCATTCATTAACCTCATGAAGGTTGCTGGTGCATTTTTTAACTCGAATGGTAACACCACAAATTCATAATGCCCGTACCTGGTACGGAATATAGTCTTGCAAATTTCTTCATCCTTGATTCGGATCTGGTGATATCCAGATCTTAAATCTATCTTTGAAAACACTGTGGTCCCCTTCACTTGATCAAACAGATCATCAATCCTTGGTAGAGGATATTTATTATTAAATGTTAACTTGTTAAGCTATCTATAATCCATGCACATTCGCATGGTTCCGTCCTTCTTCTCGACGAACAAAACTAGTGCTCCCCAAGGGGACACACTTAAACAAATATACCATTTGTACAATAGTTCTTGTAACTACATTTTTAATTCTGTTAATTCTGGAACACTCATTTTATAAGGAGCTCTTGACACAGGATATGCTCCTGGCATTAACTCTATGGTGAAATAAATATCCCGTCTTGGTGGTAATCCAGGAATAGTTTTTGGAAAAACATCCATAAAATCTTGTACCACAGGTATGTTTTCCATCATAGGTGCTTTTTCCTTGGAATTATCATATCCCGCCTTAATAGAATATATCTGGCATCCCTTCCTTATACATTTACTCATTTGGGATGCAGTAATTGGACGTAGTTGTAGTGGCTTCTTGATTCCCTGAATCTCCTTATGTGTTCCATCTTACATTCTGTAGTAGATGATCTTTTCCTTGCAGTCCACTAAGGTCCAATGTTTTTCTAGCCAATCCATGCCCAACAAAACATCATAGGACCCTAATGGCACTATGTTTAGATTTACATTTAACTGTTGTTTTGCAATTTCTAATGTGTAGTTTGGAATCTTAGTAGTTACCTTTCTTTTTTATCCTGTGTCTAGCTGTACCAGCCACGAGTTTTTGAATTTCTGTTCTTTCAATTTACACATTTCCACTATTTTGGGACTAATATAACTTAGACTTGCACCTGGGACTACCAAAATAGAAACAGATTGAGACAGTAATTTACCTTCCAAATCAATCATCGTTGGCTGAAAATATGCATGTCGATCCTCCAACGCCGCGTTGATAATATGCCTATCGATCCTCCAACGCTGCCGATCACCTACTGTGGAAGCTTCCTGCAAGTTTGCAACTGTGTCATTTCTTGCTCGCTGTGGGCAGTTTTTATAATAGTTTGCCTCACCACACCCCCAACACTGTAAAGGTGGCTTGGTCACCTGTCCTTGCTCAGGTTTTCTGGACGCCTTTGTAGTTTTCTCTTCTGGTGACCATCGAGTTTTTTGATGATTTTTTCCAAATCGTTTACTGACAGAAATTCATGCAGAATTCTTAAAATTATTGCTTTTGGTGCTTTTGAAATTTGAGTTACTTTTCTATCCTTTCTTTGGCTGCCAAATTTTTCCAACCTCCCATTTAGCCTTGGACTGCTGATAGCACATTTGTGCTTTACGAATGGCTTCGTCCATGGTTCTGGGATTTACAAATTCAATTCACTCTTTCATATGTGTTGGCAGGCTGCACAGAAATCTCTACACGTTAGCCTTTTCCTCTCAAAGGTATGGAACATATCGTAAAAAGGAGGTGAACTTGGTGATATACTCATCCATAGTCATCTGTCCCAGCTTCAAGTCATGAAATTCTTTAGCTTTCTCATCATAGACATGTTCTGTTAAATACCTGTCTTTAAAGTATTGCTGGAACGCTTCCCAAGTAACATCTTGTTCCTCAATGTTGCGAACATTATTTACTTCTTCCCACCACAGAGTGGCTTTCTCCCTTAATTGATATATGGCCAATCTGGCCTTCAGGTTGCTATTGTATTCGTACACCTGAAAGTACTTGTTCATGTTTATTAACCATGCCTCTGCCACTTCATCAACTTCACCATCAAATGTTGGTGGTTTTATTTTCCGAAACTCCCCCTGGCACTCTAATTTCTGCTTCTTAACTTCTTGTTGATCCGACAAATTGCCGGATTCTGCTTCATTGTAGTTTTTGTTCATGTCGCTTCGCTGGGATGGGCCTCTTTCCACTTTGTCAATGGTGTTGTCCCTTGTTTGTTGTTCATCACCTTCTTGCATGCCCCTATTAGAACTAGGGTGTTCCATTTCTTGATTTTTCTTGTTGAACAAACTTTTGAGTATCTTTTCTTTCTCTTGCATTAATCGTTCATTATCCCTTCGAACTCGCACCATCTCTTCCTGTAATTTCTATAATGTATTCAATAGTATGCTGGTTTTTTGTTGTTGTTCCTCCAACAGCCTAATCGTTTGCTGGTGTTGATCGACACTCAGCTGTACCCATATCTCAGGGCTCACAACAAGTTGTGTTTGGGGTTCCTCAGTGTCCTGGGTTGGTTGTTGCGTTGTTCCCCTCCTTGTGATGTTTCCTGCTATGCTTCTATTTTGTGCATTAGTAGACACACAACTTAATCGTTAGTTTACCCTTAGGGTCCTACTGTATGAACGTCGCTCTGATACCACTTGTAACACACATACATACAAGAATTAAAAAAAAAAATATTTACTTTCTATACCAAAGTTAACCCATAAACCAAGGTTTAACTTGCCATTAAATAATAAATTCTCTTAACACCATTCTACCTTACCAACCCATGACATATTGCATTAAGGTTTAGACTTAAACAATATATATATATATATATATATATATATTACTACTTACCAATCGCCATAATATTTCCTGGTCACATCATATGTTTTAATGTTTGTTCCGTCGACTTCAAACCTTAATGTATATCATATACGAACATTACTACCAGTACTATTTTAATGTCATACTATTGTTTGATGTTACCACACCACTTAATCATTTTACAACGTGAATTGGATTCTCCCAAGATATATCTATCATGATCTTTGGATATTCAATGCTATGAGTACCCGACATTTATTTCGATTGATAGGTGTGTGATATGCTCAGATTTTGTCGTGATTTTTTTATAGTCCTCACAGTTAATCTTCACCATTGGATCTAAGAGATCAACAGTGAATGCCTCCGGCAGGAAAATTGACATAGATAGTCTCGCCAACCCTAGCTGGCACCTTCTTTGTCACTGCAACTATGTCGAGGAATCCATTAGCTCTGAGGTTTTTTGCTCCGTCTGAGGGTTTTCTCTACCTGATGGTTTTACCCTGCCTAAGGGTTTGCTCCGCGGTGCTCTTGAACTATGGCTCTACCACCATCACGATTTCACCAAGCTCGCAAGGTCCCCCATGGCACCGCCCTTGGGAATTCTTTTGCATTTTTTAATGGAGAAGCAGAACCATTATCTTTGGCGATGAGCTCCTGGACAGATTCATCCTCTGTCATTCAAACAACTTCTTCAAGATTAGTTTCACTTGTTAATATTCAGGTAATTTTCTCCCTTCGTGCTTGCTTAAGTATTCACAACACATCTCTGAATTTTTCTGTAGAGAAGTATCTCTGGAATTTATGTGTTTAACTTCTCTTTTGTTTTCCCTAAGGTTACTGGTGTGTTGCTCTGATAGTGGAGAATGATTTCTCTTCCTCAGGTAATTTTCCCAACAGTTTTCTATTTTTCTTAAACCATGATTTCTTCATTTTTCGAGGTATGGAATCATTTCTGTTTTGGTATCGCTTCCTTAAAATTTTTCCTCTATGGCTATTGCTGCAGGTCGACTCTGGCAGGTCGACATTTCTCCGGTTAGTGGTCCTTCTGCATAGAATTTCGTTGTTTGGTTTGGCATTTTTCACAGCTAATACACCAATACTTCCTCCAGGTAATTCTGATACTTGTGCTCAGATAATGAGGCTTAACTATCTCAGGTGGACTTCGTGTCTTCATGGAAAATGAACCTGGAACTCGGTTTTGACAGTCGGCCTGGTTTCGGTCTCGTTTTCTTTTATATGTATAAATTTAATTGATAAGGACTATGTTTTGACCAGCAATTCATGAGGCCACAGATAGTCTCTTTTAGCATTGCTAATTTTGTAATAATAAATATTGCATTTAGTATGAAAAGTCTACTGTGGAATTTTTCCATTACTAGAGTAGCTGTAATTTTAGCAATGGCCTCAGTTGAGTAAATTCTATAGATACAAATTTACTCTCCATTCGGACTGCATGTATACTTTTGGAAACAATGACTCCCTATTTCTTCTTTTAATAAAATGCAAAGTCTGTTATGTTTTTACAACAGTTCTTAACTTGTTACATAGCTTATATTTCTACGTATTTTCATTTCTTACCTCATTCAATAGTAAATTTATAGATATTCTTGTTAGATAAAACGTAACTCAATTCTTTTTGTAAATAATTTACTCATAGACTTGATAGTATTTTATTTCTCCAGTCTTTAGCTTATGTGGGTAAATTTTTAAAGATTTGTCTATTTCTTTTCATTTTTAGTTGGACTCTTAGTGACCAGAACACCATATATCTTGTCCGTGTATACTAGGAATTTAGGGAGGCGTTGTGTATTGGGTTGAGTGTTTCAACCTCGTTCCCTATACCAATAGCTCTCCCTGTAGTAGTTTAAATGGACAGAAACCTTTGCAACGAGAATGCACAATTATGCTATTTTTGTTTTAAAAGAAAACTATTTTTATCACAGTTCTTTTTTTATGAATACCATAGTCTTAAGAATTCCTGCATTAACTTATTGTCTACAGTCAACTATCATTTGGTTTTACCGAGATGCCCCTAGCATAAATTGGTTATATTTCTACTTGTCCTACAGTTAATATATTTACACACATATTCACAGTTTTCAATCTATAACTCATACAAGAGTAATACAAAGATCCCAGTAATTTATTTTCCGAGTTACTCGTTCATTCTAATTCTTCTTCCTTCAACACAGAAAGGTTTTCTAAGGATTAATATTAACATTCTTCTACAAATAATACCATTTATCTGCAAACAATAATCTTAAAACCATCCTTCTGTCTATTTAATAATAAATCAGACCGAACTAATCTGAATATATAATATGTTGTTGGTGTCCTCCCAACCAATAAGAGAGAAAATGACGTCCTTCTCTTCCCTCATGTTTCCACTGAAAGGTACGGGTTGACAATAGATTTTCTGTTGTGACCTCAGGACTGCAAGTCCTGTCAGTGCTAGAAATCTTCAGGAATATTTGAGTTATTTCCATTGGTCTCTACCAGCTCAGGAAACTATTCACTCTCTCCTTAGCCCATGAACAGAACCGCTATTCCTCACTGGGATGAGTCTCTTATCCCTAGAGGAGCAAGTAACGGTTCAAATGTCTAACCACCTTTCAGTTCTCGGAAAACATTTACCATCAACCTTTTACTTTTACTTTCCAAAACTAATTTTATTATTCATAATTAAAAAAAAGGAAAATAACTTTTCCAGCAAAATATTAATTATTTCAGTCTTTTTCCTTGAACAATATTAAGTCATTTTAACTAGTTAACAGTAATTGCAGCTGTCACAGTTGACCCCTCTCCTTGTTATGTATTTTTGTCTCTTGCTGCAACAATTTGTTTGTATTAGAATTTATGCTAGTCATTGGGAAATTGCTAAATTAAATGTAAGAAGCAAAGTAGGTGAATTTTTCTTGTTCGGAAACCCCCTAGACATTGGGTCTCCAAATGTAAAACCTCCGAGCATAAGACTCGGTAATTTTGAATCAATATAGACATACCCGTTTCTGTTTAAAAAAAAAAAAATTATTGTCAATATTAAATAACATAATTCTATATGTACACATGTGTACTTTATTTTATTTCTAATATGGAGTTGATATATAAGATTTTAAAATTTTCAATAACAAAGAAAATATTAATGTAGGTTATAATAAAATATTTCAATAAGCATTAATAAGTATTGTAACATTCATCAACAAATTCATTTACCATAAAAAAAATATTTACTATACCATATAAGCACTTACATATTATTATTATACTTATTCTTGTTATATAACTAAACGTGATCTTAATGATATATATGTTATACAACACACCTTAAGAATCACATTTGTTAATATTGTTATGACATACCGAACACAAGACGAATTTCATGATTTTTAAAAAATATTATGTTTGTGTTTAAGCTGATGAATACTCCTATCGAATTTCGGAACTAATGACAATTGTCCCTGGTATTAAACCAAGATCTAGATTATTTATGACTACGCGTACACATATTTGATTGAAATCTGTTCACATTAATTCCACGCCAGTTGTTTTTTATGGGAGATCCGTGCACATGCCACCTACCCCTTGTGATCTTCGTCTGATCGATTCACTAATCAATGGTGGTAATTAATTGGTGGGAATGGACTAGGTTACTAGCTACTTGACTCTTCATTGTCGATTTTTATTTGCCATTTACTCTTTAGGTTGGCTCTGTCAAGGTTTTCTCTGCCAAAATCCTGTGGCCATGGTTTTTCTCTTCTACGATAATGGGTTTATCCCTTCCACCTGGTGCAGCGCAGAGGTGTAGCGTATCTGCAGCAGTTTGTTTCATAGATGTTCGGACAGCTATTCAAACTCTCGACTTATTCACTCTTCATTTTGGGTAAGAAGCTAGACCGAGGTTCTGTGTTCATTCTCTCCTTCCTAAACTTCATTTTTATTGTCTTTAAGTTGAGAAGATACACTAGCTAAAATTTCTCCTCTTGCTTATCGTTCAACATTTGGCTTCCATGCGTGAGATTCTTTAGCCACAGGTAAGAAAATACGCTTACCCCATCCATGTCTTTACCAGCCTCCATTAAAACATTTTACTAAATTTTTCCTGGATAACCTTACTCATGTTTATCCATTGTTCTGGGTTATGCAGGTAAGCTCACTGCCGAAGTAATTCTTGGTGCCTCACTTGATGAATGGACACAAATAAATTTTCATGGTTCCCTCCAGGTATTACAAGTCATCTATCTTGGTTCTGCATATTTATCGTCAGGGTTAGCTCACTGATTGAGCAACCAGAAATTTCGGAAATCTTCCAAAATTTATTCGGCATAATAAGTTTGTGCTCTTTTGGCTCCAGAGTGCAGTATTCATATTTTACTAGCGACTCTGAATAAATATTTAGCTGAACTAAAAGTTCAAGTCACTAGGTTTTTCCAACCGAGTTTTGGATTTCGGCTGAGCTCAGTTAAACTGTATAAAATTATTCAATTTGAAGCTTTGGTTGTAAAATTATTAAATCTGGCTTTCCGTTCATGATTTTTTTCTCTGTGACCCTTGTAATTTCTAATAATATGCCTCTCGGAATTTTTTAGAGAAGGCTCTTTTAAATGCACAATAGGGTGCTTTGTCTCACTGTTTGTCTTACTATTTTCTAGTTCTCGGTCGAATTCAACCTTATGCATTTATAGAAATATTTTCCAATTAAATGAACAAATGCTTATTTTATGGTTCTAAATTGTTTTTTTCCTTCAATCACGAAAAAATGTGTATAGTCTTCATTATTATGTAGAGTTGAGTCCTCGAGCCAACCATATATATTTTCTTCAAGTTCTCTGCAATATTTCCAGTTTGTAGAAGAAAATATTATGATAGATGTTATCTTTCCTTTTTAAATAGCTCAATGTTTTTCTTTTGGAGAAGATGATGGAATTATTCTTCCACTGTTCTTGGATTTTTTAATCTTCTCGACATTATCATTTCCATATTTCGTTAATTAGCTTTTGTGTAACTAGTGAATTATATGGGTGACTGGACCACCTTGCTCATTGTCCGAGTTAACCATGCCTGAGGGACGATGTGTCGAGGGTTGGGTTTTTCCACCTGCACCCTCGACTGATAGTCCGCTCTGTAGTATTTCCAACCTGAAGAGCATTTACTGTAATTTATTTTAAATACATTTGTATCTATAAGCCACCTTACAGTATATTCTTTTCTTGAATATCATTTTATTGTCTTTCCTATTGGTACAGTTTACAACACTAAAATTTTACAGGTTTCTTTTTAACAAACTTCTATTGTTTACCACAATAAAATATTCACTGAGTATAACAACCATAACCTAAATCTCTGTGTTCTTTACTTCTATAGCACACAGTCTCTGCTATTTAATGCGGTGGTAATTCATTCCAAACTCTTTCCTTACCATAATCACATCTACTAATCTTAATATACAAGTAAACACTATACACAGATTTCCGTATGCAAAAATAACTTGACATATATATATATATATTGAAACAATAAGTATAAACAGTATCATTATTTCCAACAGTTGTCTATCATCAAGTTATTGTTCTGTCATTAGTAGATAATCATGTATTTACAACTTAGACTAAGCTAAATCTGTTCTTAAATCCCTGAAATTGCACAGATACTTATCTGGTTATGTAGTTTCACAGCTGAGGTCCTCCCAACCTTAAAGAGAGGTGATCACATCCTCCTCTTGCCCCTATGCTCTAGTCCTGAAAGGTACAGGTTGATAGTGGAAATTTATGCTATCACTTTAGGACACCTAGTCCAGTCAGAACCAGAAATAAAAATCAGGATTATTGAGTGTTTTCCATTGGTTTCTACCAGCTCAGGAAAATATACACTCTCCCTTAGTCCATGAACAAAACCCCTACTCCTCACTGGGATCAGCCTCTTATCCCCAGAGGAGAAGGTAATTGTTTCCAACTGTCCCAACCACCCTCCATTTCTTGGAAAACATTTACCATCATCTTTTACTTTTTACGGAGTCACTTTCCATAACTGATTTTATTATTCATAATTAATCAATAATGAAAAAAAAAATTCAGCAAAACATTAATAGTTCCAGCCTTTTCTTAAAACACATAATTAAAATGTCTTTTAACTAGTTAACAACTAGTTATCATTAATGCAGCTGTCACATCTTCCCCCCTGGAAGTAACACCATCCTCGGTGTTTCACTCTAGCTCAGAAAAGAGCTCTAGGTAAGCCTCACGCACAAA
Source organism: Pinus albicaulis (assembly GCA_034641835.2). Lineage (NCBI taxonomy): Eukaryota > Viridiplantae > Streptophyta > Pinopsida > Pinales > Pinaceae > Pinus > Pinus albicaulis. The sequence goes on along the minus strand of CM076570.1, from coordinate 990,082,491 downwards.
TCTTCTGTCCTCCCAAGTAGCCTCATCTGGGCCAAAGTGCTTGCACTACACTTTAACCTGGGTGATGACTCGCTTCCAGAGCATAATTTCCCTCCAGTCAAGTATGTGTTGCGGCTCGACTAGAAACTTGTCATCCGACTCTACCTGTATATTTTGCCAATGAATTACATGCTTTGAATCATGCACATAATGTTTCAATAGGGACACATGAAACACATTGTGTACTCGGATGTGACTGGGTAAAGCCAACCAATAGGCCATAGGTCCTACCCTTTCCAAAATTTGGAAAGGTCCACAGAACCTGGGAGCCAACTTGGCACAAGAGGTCCACTGCAAGGTACTCCTGTTGGGTTTGATCCTCACATACACATGGTCTCCCACTTCTAATTCTCGATAAGTCCTCTTCTTATCTGCATAGATCTTCTGTCGATCTTGTGCAACCTTCAAATTTTTTCTTATCTTCTTTACTTCTGATTCCATTTTAGCTAGAATTTCTGGTCCCAACATTAATTTTGTTTCGGGCTGCTCCAATTTATGGATGTGCGACACTGCCTCCCATACAAGGCCTCGAAATGACTCATCTTAAGTGACTCTTGATAAATATTTTTGTAAGTGAATTCAACAAGATGCAAACAGTCTTCCCATTTGGTTGGCTTCTACATTACGTACATGCGCAACATGTCTTCCAACACTTAGTTTAATCGCTCTGTTTGACCGTATGTCTGGGGATGATAAGTTGTACTAAATTTTATTTGAGTCCCCAGACCTGTAAACAGAGTCTTCCAAAATGCTGATGTAAACTTAACATCCCTGTCTGAGATAAACATCTTCAGAATACCATGCAGCCTGAAAATTTCTCTCATGAAGATGTCTGCTATCTATATAGTTTTGTAAGTAGACTGCACAGGTATAAAATTTCCAGATTTACTCAATCTGTCAACTACCACCATGATGGATTCATTGTGCCTCTTTGACTGAGGTAAACCTGTAATGAAGTCCAGTGATATTACCTCCCACTTCCATTTAGGTACCGATATGGGCTGCAAAAATCCTGCAGGATGTCGATGCTCCACCTTAACCTGCTGACACTCCAAATATTTATTTAGATACTCAGCAATATTCTTACCCATACTGGGCTAGAAGTATACTTTTCTAATAGCAGTCAACATTTTTTGGTATCGTGGGTGACCTGCATAATTGCTACGATGGTATTCATCCATGATGAGCTCCTTTAGGTCCACACGGTTTGGTACATACACCTTTCCTCTAAATGTTAGCATCTGATCATTATTTACTCCATATTCAGAAGGAATTCTTGCTTTCTGGTTTCTTCCATTTGCTACCATAGGAATTGATATTCCGGATCTTTTTGTGCTTCTTCTTTTACTTTATCTAAGAATTTACTTTCAAGCTGATTGTAGTAAAGTTCATAAACACAATGTAGCGTCCTACTTAAAGCATCAGCCACTCGGTTTTCCTTTCCTTTCACGTGCTGGATGTCCATATCAAACTCACTTAGAAAGGCATTCCATCTTGCATGTCTGGAGTTTAAATCAGCTTGCTTGAAATAACTAGTCAAGCTGCTATGATCTGTTTTTAACACAAAATTTTTACCCAGCAAGTAGTGTCTCCATACCTGGAGCACATGAACTACTGTTGTTAATTCTAGATCATAAGCTGAGTACCTTTCTTCATGTTCTTTCAACTTCCTTGACTCATATGCCACTACTTTTCCTTCCTGAGATAAAACTGCCCCAACACCTTCTTTACTAACGTTTGTACAAACTTCAAATTCTTTGTTGGGGTCAGCGACCCTCAATACTGGTGTAGTGGTCAAAATATGATTTAACTTTTCAAAACTGTTCTAACACTCAAAATTCCACTTAAATACCTTTCCTTTTCTCTGCAAAGAGGTAATGGGAAAAGCAATTATGGAAAATCCCTCAATAAATCTCCGATAATACCCAACTAATCCCATAAAGGATTGAATATCTGCCACATTCTGGGGTACTCGCCATTCCATGATTGTCTTGATTTTCTCTGGATCAACAACAATCCCTTCTACTAAAATGACATGGCCTAAGTACTGGATTTCTGTTTTAAAGAAATCACATTTGATGAACTTAGCGTACAACTGGTGCTTCCTTAACATTTCCAGCACAATCCTTAAATCTTCTCTATGTTATTCCTGGTTTTTAGAATAGATTAAAATGTCATCTATAAATATAAGTACGAAATTATCCAGGAAATGATGGAATATACCATGCATTAACTGCATAAAGGTTGCTGGTGCATTTTTTAACCAAAAGGGTAACACCACAAATTCATAATGCCCGTAACTAGTACGAAATGTGGTCTTGTGGATGTCTTCATCCTTGATTCGGATCTGGTGATATCCAGATCTTAAATTGATTTTAGAAAAGACTTTTGCCCCCTTCACTTGATCTATTAGATCATCAATCCTGGGTAAAGGATATTTATTCTTAACTGTTAACTTATTAAGCTGTCTATAATCCATGCACATTTGCATGGTTTTGTCCTTCTTCTTCACGAACAACATTGGTGCTCCCTAAGGGGACACACTTGGACGAATATACCCTTTATCCAGTAGTTCTTGTAACTGCATTTTTAATTCAGTTAATTCTATAACACTCGTTCTGTAAGGAGCCCTTGACACAGGAGATGCTCCTGGCATTAATTCTATGGTGAAATCAATGTCTCGCCTTGGTGGTAATCTAGGAATATTTTCTGGAGAAACATTCGTGAAATCTTGTACCACTGGTATGTTTTCCATCATAGGTGACTTTTCCTTGGAATTAGCATATCCCACTTGAATAGCATATATCTGGCATCCCTTCCTCATACATTTATTCATTTGGGATGTTGTAATTGGACGTAGTTGTAGTGGCTTCTTGAGTCCCTGAATCTCCTTGCATGTTCCATCTTGCATTCTGTAATAAATGATCTTTTCCTTGCTGTCCACTAAGGTCCAATGTTTTTTTAGCCAGTCCAGGCCTAGCAAAACATCATAGGAACCTAATGGAAGTATGTTTAGGTCTACGTTTAACTGCTGTTCTGAAAATCCAAAGTACAGTTTGGAATTTTGGCAGTTACCTTTCTTTTTGCTCATGTGGCTAGCTGTACCGGCCAAGGATTTTTGAATTTCTACCCTTTTAACTTACAAATTTCCACTATTTTGGGATTAACATAACTTAGAATTGCACCTGGGTCTACCAAAATACAAACAGATTGAGACAATAATTTACCTTCCAACTCAATCATTGTTGGCTGATAATCTCCCTGTCGATCCTCCAACGCCGCGTTGATACGAGGAATGTTTCGCACCACATCGCCTACTGTAGAAGCTTCCTACAAATTTGCAACTGTGTCATTTCTTGCTTGTTGTGGGAAGTTTTTATAATAATGTGCCTCACCACACCCCCAACACTGTAGAGGTGTCTTGGTCACTTGCCCTTGCTCAGGTTTGATAGATGCCTCTGTAGGCTTCTCCTCTGCTGGCCAGTGAGTTCTTTGATTATTTCTGCCAAATTTTTTACTGACAAAACTTAGCGCAAAATTCTTAAATTTATTGCCTTTGGCTCCTTTGAAGTTTGAGTTTCTTTTTTGTCCTTTTCTTGGCTGCCAACTTTTATCAACCTCCCCTTTAGCCTTGGACTGTTGATAGCAAATTAGTGCCTTATGAATGGCTTCTTCCATGGTTCTGGGATTTACAAATTCAATTATCTCTTTCATATGTGTTGGCAAGCTGCGAAAAAATCTTTGCATCTTAGCCTTTTCCTCTCGAAGGTATGTAACATATTGTAACAGGGAGGTGAACTTGGTGATATACTCATCCATAGTCATCTGTCCTAGCTTCAAGTCATGAAAATCCTTAGCTTTCTCATCGTAGAAAAGTTCTGTTAAATACTTGTCTTTAAAGTATTGTTGGAACGATTCCCAAGTAACATCTTGGTCCTCAATGTTGCGAACATTCCTTACTTCTTCCCACCAAAGATTGGCTTTCTCCCTTAACTGATATATGGCCAATCTGGCTTTCAGGTTGCTGTTGTACTCGTACACCTGAAAATACTTGTTCATATTTATTAACCATGCCTTTGCCACTTCCTCAATTTCACCATCAAATTTTGGTGGTTTTATTTTCTGAAACTCCCCCTCAAGCTCTACTTTCTGCTTCTTAACTTCTTCCTGATCTGACAAATTGCCGAATTCTGCTTCATTGTAGTTTTTATTCTTTTTGCTTCGCTGGGATGGGCTTCTTTCCACTCTTGTCAGTGATGTTGTCCCTTGTTTTATGTTCATCACCTTCTTACATGCCCCTATCAGCACACGGGTGTTCCATTTTTTGGTTTTGCCTATCTGACAAACTCTTAAGTATCTTTTCTTGCTCTTGCATTAATCGTTCGTTATCCCTTCGAACTTGCACCATCTCTTCCTGTAGTTGTTGTACTGTATTCAACAGTATGCTGGTTTGATGTTGTTTTTCCTCCAATAGTCTACTTTTTTCTGGCGCTGATCGACACTCAGCTTAACCCACATCTCAGGGCTCACTACTGGTTGTGTTTGGGGTTCCCCGGTGTCCTGGGGTGGTTGTTTCGTTGTTCCTCTTCTCATGATGTTTCCTGTTATACTTATATTATGTGCATCAATATACACACTGCGTAAATTTTTAGTTGACCCTTAGGGTCCCAACGTATGAACGATGCTTTGATACCACTTGTAACATTCATCAAAAAATTTATTTACCATAAAAAAAAATTATTTACTATACCATATAAGTACTTACATCTTATTACTATACTTATTCTCATTATATAACTAAACATGATCTTAATGATAAATATGTTATACAACCCACCTTAGGAATCGAAATTGTTAATAAATATGTTATAAATATGTTATACAACCCACCAAACATAGTACGAATTTCATGATTTTTTTAAAATATTATGTTTGCGTTTAAGCCGATGAATACTCCTATCGAATTTCGGAAATAATAACAATTGTCCCTGGTATTAACTCAAGATCTAGATTATTTATGACTACGTGTACACATATCCGATTGAAATCTGTTCACATTAATTCCACGCCAATTATTTTTTATGGGAGATTTGTGCACAGGCCACCTACCCCTTGCGATCTCCGTCCGATCGATTCACTAATCAACGGTGGTAATTAATTGGAAAGAATGGACTAGGTTACCTGCTACTTGACTCTTCATTGTCGATTTTTCTCTGCCATTTACTCTTTAGGATGGCTCTGTCAATTTTTTCTCTGCCAGAATCCTGTGGCCATGGCTTTTCTCTTCTGCGATAATGGGTTTATCCCTTCCTACTGGTGTAGCGCAGAGGTGCAGCATATATGAACAATTTTTTTCATAGATGTCCGACCAGCTATTCAAAATCTCGACTTCTTCACTCTTGTTTGGGTAAGAAGCTAGACCAAGCTTCTGTGTTCATTCTCTCCTTCCTAAACTTCAATTTTACTGTCTTTAAATCGAGAAGACACACTAGCTAACATTTCTCCTCTTGATTTCCATTCGGCATTTGGCTTCCAAGTGTGATGTTCTTTAGCCACAGGTAAGAAAATACGCCTACCCACATCTTTGTCTTTACCAGCCTCCATTAAAACAGTTTACTAAAGTTTTCCTAGCTAACCTTACTCACGTTTATCCATTGTTCTGGGTTGTGCAGGTAAGCTCACTGCCGAAGTAATTCTTGGCACCTCACTTGATGAATGGACACGACTAACTTTTCATGGTTCCCTCTAGGTATTCCAAGTCATCTATCTTGGGTCTACATATTTATCGTCAGGGTTAGCTCACTGATTGAGCAATTAGAAATTTTGGAAATCTTCTAAACTTTATTCGGCATAATAAGGTTATGCTCTTTTGGATCCAGAGAGCAGTATTCGTATTTTACTAGAAACTCTGAATGAATATTTAGCTGAACTAAAAGTTCAAATCACTAGGTTTTTCCAACTGAGTTTTGGATTTCAGTTGAGCTCAGTTAAAATGTATAAAATTATTCAATTTGAAGCTTTGGTTGTAAAATTATTAAATCTGTCTTTTCATTCGTGATTTTTTTCTTTGTGACCCTTGTAATTTTTAATAATATGTCTCTCGGATTTTTTTAGAGAAGGCTCTTTTAAATGCACAATAGGGTATTTTGTCTCACTATTTGTCTTACTATTTTCTAGTTCTCGGTCGAATTCGACCTTATGCATTTCTAGAAATATTTTCCAATTAAATGAACAGATGCTTATTTTATGGTTCTAAATTGTTTTCTGCCTTCAATCACTAAAAATGGTGTATTGTATTCATTAATATGTAGAGTTGAGGCCTCGAGCCAATAGTATATATTTTCTTTAAGTTCTCTATGATATTTCTAGTTTGTAGAAAGAAAATATTATGATAAATGTTATATTTCCTTTTTAAATAGCTCAACGTTTTTATTTTGGAGAAGATGATGGAATTATTCTTCCACTGTTTTTGGCTGTTTTACTCTTCTCGACATTATCATTTCCATATTTCGTTAATTAGCTTTTGTGTAACTGCTGAATTATATAGGTGACTGGACCACCTTGCTCATCGTCTGAGTTAACCATGCCTGAGGGACGATGTGTCGAGGGTTGGCTTTTTCCACTTGCACCCTCGACTGACAGTCTGCTCCGTTGTATTTCCAACCTTAAGATAATTTACTGTAATTTATTTTAAATACATTTGTATCTATAAGCCACCTTACAGTATATTCTTTTCTTGAATATCATTTTATTGTTTTTCCGTACAGTCTACAACACTAAAATTTTACAGTTTTCTTTTTAACAAACTTCTATTGTTTGCCACAATAAAATATTCACTGAGTATAACAACCATAACCCAAATCTCAGTGTTCTTTACTTCTACAACACACAGTCTCTACTATTTAATGCTGTATTAATTCATTCCAAACTCTTTCCTTACCATAATCACATCTACTGATCTTAAAATACAAGTAAACACTATACACAGATTTTCGTATGCAAAAATAACAATATATATATATATATATATATTGAAATAATAAGTATAAACAGTATCATTATTTCCAACACTTATCTATCATCAATTTACTGTTTTGTTATTAGTAGATAATCATCTATTTACAACTTAGGCTAAGCTAAATCTGTTCTTAAATCCCTGAAATTGCACAGATACTTATATCGTTATGTAGTTTCACAGATGAGGTCCTCCCAACATTCAAGACAGGCGATTACGTCCTCCTCTTGCCCCCATGCTCCAGTACTGAAAGGTACGGGTTGGCAGTGGAAATTTTTGGTGTGACCTTAGGACTCCTAGTCGAGTCATAAATAGAAATAAAAATCAAGATTATTTAGTGTTTTCCACTGGTCTCTACCAGCTCAGGAAAATCTACACTCTCCCTTAGTCCATGAACATAACCCCTACTCCTACAAGCGATATTTGTAATTATTTTAATGCTTAGTATGGATTTTATATCTAATATTTTAGAAAATATTAATAATACAAAATTTTAAATGTATGTATATAGGAAAACAATATGACACCTTGATAAATCCAAAAATAATTGTAATTCTTTTAATGCTTAATATGGATTTGATATGTAATATTTTTGAAAATATTAATAATACAAAATTTTAAATGTATATAGGAAAAAATATAATGGCTTTGATAAATCCAAAAGTAAGATGGATTTACACTATATATATATATATATATATATATAATAAATTGTATTGAGGTGTTTTGAAATAATTAAAGGTTTAATCTCTACAAAATATTTTAGGAATATTTCTAATAATAATTAGTTTTAGAAGGTTGAATATTTTAATAATAGTTAAAGATAGAGGGTTAACAATTATCTAAGAGATAGTTATGCTCTTTTCACCTTTCAATTTAAATAATAAATGTTATAAAACTGAATTAAAATAAACTAGATAAAAAATCATTTCATTCTAAAATATGTAATTTTTTTTTGGTAACAAAACATTTATAAGTTAAAAATATTTGTAATAAAGTGGGGTGAATTATGAGGTAAATGACTTTATGTCTATTGCCATTTAGAAGCCATTTAAATTATATTGCTCCACTAGTGTGTTTTGTTTTGATTTTTGTTTTCCCACTTGGAATGAAAGCATAAGAAACCTCAAAGTATTTCCCAACATTTACTGGATGGTAAACATGGTACCTGTAATTCGTGAACAATATCAAAGAAATTCACATTTAAATCTAAGTTAATTGAACTAACCTTTAAAACCACAAACTAATATATGTAATGTGAATAAAAATGACATTGATTTTTTTTTTTATTATTATAATTTATATCTCACACACTTTATTGTCCAGAGAGGCCCACTATAGCTCAGTATAGGGTACATGTGTAGATGCAATGTGAGAAATGTAATGTAAACATCATGTGTAATGTAAACATCATGTGTAGATGTAATGTGAGAAATGTAATGTAAGTAAACATTTGAAATGTCGGAATATATTTATGAACACTCAAAAAATAGGTATGGTAAATAAATAAAAATATAAATTAATTGAAGGCATGGTAAATAAATAAGAGGTATAGTAAATAAATAAAACCTATTTTTATACTTATTCTAGAGGTATAGTAAATAAATAAAAATATAAATACTTATTCTAGAGGTATGGTAAATAAATAAAACCTCTTTTTATATTTACTCCATAAACCTTTTTATATTTATGAAAATTAAAAAATGAGGTTTTATTTAGGTGAAGCCTATGGGCCAAATACCATGGGCTAAATACTATGGGCCAAATATGGTATTTACAAAAAAATTATGGTAAATAAATAAATATAAAATAGGTATATAGAGGTATGGTAAATACATAAAAATATCTCAAATATGATTAGAAATCAACATCTAAGTATATACCAAGCCTATGGGCCAAATACCATGGTAAATAAAAGTGTTATGGTAAATAAATATAAATATAAATAAACTAGAGGTATGGTAAAAAATAAAATCTCTTTTTATGTTTACTCCATACTACTCTTTATATTTAAGAACACTCAAAAAAGATGTTTTATTTAGGTGAAGCCTAAGAGCCAAATACCCTAATATTAATATTAAAATATTAATACTAAAATTATTATTAATTATAATATTCATATTAATATATTATAATATTAATATTATAATATTTAATAAATTTGGATCCTATAGGTTTGTATTTGATTACACTACATGTATTGACTATCTCAAGTAAACGTAAATGTAAAAGTAAAACTAATGCTTAACATTTATATTTAAAACTTAATGTAATTAATTTACTGTTGGCCTTAATGAAAAACCACTTCTCTCTCTAAATATATAAATTTAACACAAATAAAGTGTCGAATTGTATTTGTGAGAAAAAAATTTCGGGAGTTGTGCCCAGTGGAAGATAATATTTGTGGGAAATGATTTCACATTAGGGACTACCATAGATTTTTAGGTTTGATTTCGTTTGCTCCTGCATGTTTTTTCTACTTTTTTGTTTTTAACTTTTCATCTAGTTTGACTCCATGGATGCGATCATGTGTAATGAATCACTCTTACCACCAAATTAGAATGATTTAATTTATGCCTTCCATCTTAACTCCTGATCTATCAAGCCCCAAGGGAGATCAAATTTTTTGAGGTAAAATCTTTTCCTCAAATTTCACACTCAAAAAAGAGATTTGCACATCTAAAAATTTAATCTCTCTTTGCCTTTGATAAATCCCAAATTAACAATAAATCTAAGCTGATTTATCAATACTCTAATCCAACATCTCCCCATATATAATTGTGTTAATTACTTTTAAAATCAAACACAATATATTTTCATACGTATTAGTGTATTATTATATTGAGTTCACTATGACCATTCCAGATCATGTTATAAATTGCCCCACATTTCACTTAATATGTTATAATGTTATTTTCATACGTATTAGTGTATTATTATATTGAGTTCACTATGACCATTCCATATCATGTTATAAATTGCCCCACATTTCACTTGATATGTTATAATGTTAGCCTCAATATTTTTAATATGTTAGAATGTTAAGCCTCGATATTTTTAAAATTTTCCCTCGGCGTTGATTAAAATTTATATATTAATAAAATTAATTAGATAATAATTAATTTTTATAAAATTATTTATATTCATTTTATATGATAATAATAATTTGGAAGAAGTATTTTCATTTAATATTTAAGAATTTATTTTCTGTGTGGATTAAGTATAATAATAATATTAAAAAATTAATAAATAGATGATGAAAACCAGTTATGAATTTAAAATAGTTGTATGTTAATGGATAATTGGTTATAAAAGAAGAATTAATTTTATCTTGAGACTCTCATAACTCTTGTTATCTTATTCCCGGATGCGGGTGTATAGAGGGGCGATCAATGTGACGGGACAGGGGTGGGACGAGGTGTGGCGACACCTGCCCACCCATGACATGGCGGGCAATCGGCTTATGAACGACGGCTCTTTGCATTTAAGACGTGCAGGGTTCAATTGCATTGCATTAAGTGGTTTCCCTGCTCATACCCTATCCTCCTCTCCTGTTCACGCCTTCGCATGCTCCAGCATGCTTCGCACTTCAACTCTCTTCAATGAGAGAGTAATGGCGGGTGCTTCTCGATGCTTGAATGGGAACGATAAATTGGAGCTCCGCTTTGGTCTATCTGTGGAGCCACATCCGTCGAACCATTTGCATTTCTCTCTGGCCTCTGGCGTCTGTTCTGGCTTCTGTCTGCACTGTGCTGGCCCCGTCATTCCTGCTGCTCTGCCTCGCTTTGAGTCTACTGCTTCTCGTTGCTTGAATGGGGATGATAATTTGGAGCTCTGCTCTGGTCTATTTGCGGAGCCGCATCCGTTGAACCATTTGCATTTCTCTCTGGCCTCTAGCCTCTGTTCTGGCTTCTGTATGCATTGCTTTGGCCCCTTCATTCCTGCTGCTCTGCCTCGCTTTGAGCCCGCTATTGTTTCCTCCCCTATGCCTCGTCTGCGTCATATATTGCGAAGCCGCAGGGGCGGCACCAGGGACCGTCCCCTGCACGCGCCCTCCAACCCCTCTTCCGAGTCGCCTTCCCTCTCCAACGAATTCTATGCAGGCCACTATCCTCACACCCGCAATGGGAGAGGGCGGTTTCATGATTCTAGCCACCATTTGGGCTCCCCTGTTCCACAACCCCCTGCCACCTTGCCATCTCCCACGACAGGCTCATCGCTTTTCTCCTTCAACTGCACTATGAACCGCCCAAGGATTACAACTACAATTACTGTGGTCTTCCATGAGGAAGCCCAGTTGGGGGAGCCAAGCTCTCTTCCGGCGGGCCTCGGCTCTGACAAAGCTCAGATTCGAACCTCCAAGTGGGGATTGGTAGTGTGGCTGCGCAGGATCCGGAAGCTCAAGCTCGCAGCGTTCATGATGTGGAGATGGCGCCGATTGATCCTGGTCCTTTTGAATTTGAAGCTTCTCTTTCCAGGGACCTGCTTGCAAAAGGTTGGTGCCGTATAGTCGAAGAGCCTCCAGATGATTAGTTTACTCTCTGCGGTCTTGTTATCTTGCTTCGCGGCCCAATAATTGGGCAAGTCTCTGTTCATATTGCTATGTTGAATTTTTGTTTAATTTTGGAACTCTGTAAACTCTGCAAACATCAAAGAGATCAAAATTGGCTCCCCTGCGTGGGAATTGCTAATCTGTTCAAGACTGGTTTCCCTGTCACTGGGCAGTCTTCATCTATGTTTTTCTTGACAATTTTGCCTTTAATCAGGGCATTGTTTTTTACTATGGTCATGATATAATTTTACTCCCTTTGTTAATAGATTAATCTTAATTAGAAAAAAAAAAAAAAAAACTCTTGTTATCTTATATTGTTGTATTGCAAAGTGTTAGATTGTAATATTTTTAAATAGTTGTGAATTAAGAGTAAATTTGAAAGTGTTTTAAAACATATAATATTCAAAATAAAAGAAACACACTTTGTCCTGTACTTCTTATAAAAGCATGTTTATTCTTCATTGAAGATACAATTATGAATAGGCATCTAATGTATATGAATAAGATAAATAACATGGAAGAAAAAATCAAATCAAAACCAATTTTTTCTCAAGCTAGGTTTGGTCAAATCACTAAATAATCAAGGAAAATTCCACTCTTATAATTTATTTAAAAATATGATTACATTTTCTTTTTGTAAGTTCAACAATGGTGAGGCTACATCATGGTCATGTCGAAGAATAATCCATAATTCTGGATCTATCAAGACCATAATTATAAGACGATGCTCTTAGAAAATCACAAAGGAAGAAATATTTTTCTTGTCTTGACATTTACTTGTGATATTATTGTATTCTTATTAACTTTCTTTATCTTCTTCTTTTATCTTATTTACATCAAGCAATCATCAAATCAAAACTTGAAGATCAATGACATTAGCTATAGGCACTCAGCTAGGGAAAAACCCAGTCAAACTCTTCCACTAGTAGATCCAAAACCTTATACCTAGACAAAGAACCTCATTTGATCCACCACGTCAACCTCCAAGATGTTTCTACAAACTTAAAAAGTTAATTGCATGAATACAAACATCAAAGACAAAATTTCATCCTTACTACTTCATAATTTCGACCCTCTTGCAGCTTTAATTTTTTGCACATGTCAGTCAAAAGAGAGAGAAATTAGCGGTTTTAGGCTCATAATTAGGTTTACTTATCTTCTTTGAGGCTGGCTTGGTGGAGGAGGCCTATTTGACTCAATTTGCATATAAATAATTTTTCTTTCTTAATATACAAAGCCCAAGACAAATCTATTAAATGATGACAAAGACTAGGACTCATGACATAAACCCTAGAAGCATACAATGGAGGATTTGACATAAAATTAAAATAATAAAAGCATGAAACTAATGCTAATAAATAATTTTTTTAATACTATTTTTTTCTTACTTTTGACAAATACAATACATCATGACTCAAATACAATTATGAAGACTGACACTAGTTACATTCTTCAACACTCCCTCTTAACTAGGTAGGTATTCATAATTACATATATACATAGGTACATGGATGAACTCCAAATGATATGTTATACAAAGAGTCACAACACACGCAGTGCTACATATTATATACTTTACTAAGGTATCTAATTAGTTGGGACTAAGGTGTGTTCATGACTTTAGCCACTATAGGTACCATTAGGCTTTAGCTCTAACACCAACCCAAGGATCTAGGTATCAAATCCAAGGTTGGGGCTCCACAAGACCAATGATGGCCTCCCTACTTCGATATCTATACATCATCATAGGTAAACCAAGTGTCCTCACAAGCATGTTGTCGCATCAAAACATTTAACCTTCTTACGAAGAGCTCTAGCACAATCCCAACCCCAATTAGTACTAAACATTCAATATATATACATGTTTAGCACAAACCTTGGGGTCCTGATTCATTTTGATGTTGCTTAGATCATCATCGTATTATCCAAACATATATCGTCGGGAGATTTCTTCTTTAACTTCTTCAGTAGCACCAAACTCAACTTCAACACTTTTCAACATAACCAAGTCTGTGTTTGCAACTTCAAGAATCAATAACATCCATATGTAGTGTTTTATTGATTTTTTATCTCATTATTTCTTCAAGGTCTTCGCTATAGTTTTCACAATATTCCCTCCCTCTTAACTGGAGAGATAAACACTTTCAAGCTTCCTCTCAACTATAGACATTTCCATTAACAACTTTATACTTCGAGCCACATAGGCTCTTTCTTCACATTATCATATCATCAAAGAATTTCAACCTTTTGGAACATTATTCCTTCTATATTCACATGATATCAAGGTCATCTATCAATCATTTTAATGTTATCATGGTTCTTACAACTCCCCCTTTCCATCATGCTCATCATCAACATCAAGTCATCAATAAGTATTAATAAGGAGAATATCTTCAACATCTTGAAGACCATATATGTGCAATTCTTCCATAACAAGTATAACCAACCAAATATATATATATATAAGAGCATAAATTCAACTATAGGATCAGTATGTTTTCATAATGGGAGCATCAATAAATAGAACCTTAGACATTTAAGACCTAAACCTAGTTAGGTTTTATAATCAATCAAATGTTACACTCCCTAGGCTTCTTGCAACACCATTTGCTAGATTTTATCATCAAACACTAAATCATAGACAACAATCAATCAAGTTATCATAGTGAAATAATTCTATGTCTTATAATCTAAAATAAATCTCTACTAGGGTTTTTATCGTAAATCAAACTACAAAATTAGATATACATTTTTTTTTACCAAGCTATGGATTTAATAATATAGAAGAACATACACTGAGGGTTTCATTCCTAGGAATTTACATTGACTTATTGCAATGGTTTTGTCATAAAACCCAACTTATCAAACCCTAAATATCTAGGGTTTTGTTATATAACCTAGATATCAACAACAACCCTTGAAAGGCTAGGGTTTTACCATAACATTTCCATAACCCTAGACATCAAGAGAGTATGATTTCATCATGAGTTTTAAACCCTAAGAAGGCCAACGTTTCATTATTAACATACCCTAATCATCAAAAGGCCAAATTTTTGTACCAAACCCTAAAGTTTAGGGTTTTAGTAAAGTAAACAAAATATAGAAAGTATCACAAAGGTTGATTTAATATAATATTAATCACCTTAAACAAAAATCTTGATAATTCAAAACCCTAGACATGAGAGAGTTAGTAATATAAATTTCAAAATAAAAATGATCATAGCTTATTGTATGAAGAAGATTTTGCAATAGGAATTGTAGTCTAAAACCTACCTTGAGTTTTTATTTAACAAAACTTGTATAGTTTCCTTATCAATAACCTTACTTTTGTGATACAATTATTTCCTTGAAGTTTTATTCATAATCCTTGTGTATTCCTACAAGCTTTCCTACCATGGAAAATACAAAGAAAGGATTATAAGTATACAACACAAACAAATCTAGATGTGTGGATTAAATCAAACATGAAAGTGTGTTGAACACACTTTTTCAATGTATCTTCAACTTTTATCAGTGTAGGTATTCTCAAATGTATACATAATAGGTACTTGTTGGATATTGAGTTTAATTCTGCATCCAATGATTTCCTACACTTGAAATTTGAGTAAACATATAATGAGACAAGCCAAAAATACAATTAAAAAAAATAGTTTCCTTCTTTTCCCTCCGAAATATTTACATGTACCTCTTTTTGAATTTAAAGGATTTTGATTGGTTACGATATTATGACATGGAAATTCGTGAAATTTTCTTGGGAAATTTTACACTAAAATTTCCTCTAATGCTAGCTCTTTCTCTACATTAAAAATTGTTGGAACAATTCTTTAGGTACATTATGTTCATTTGGTTGAATGACAGTTGTTTGGGTTTCAACAGTTTTTACTAGAGGCTCATTAATTGTGACATTATTAGTTAGCCTACCAGGGCCTGGTCTAGGCCTTAAATCATATATTCTGCTTAATTATGCAATAAGATATTCAGTGAATGCTCGATATTTTGAGACTTGGGAAGCCTCTTGATATTGGGTTGAAGATTGATTAGAAGAAATTGGAACTAGGGCATTTTGTAAGGATATTTCACCTAGACAATTAATGTCATCGGTAGCTTATGGGCCAATTTCCTCAAGTTCCTCGTCATCAATTAATAATGGAGGTTGGAACAGTTGGTTAGTACTTGGTCTTTGCAGGATCTGAGGTTGAAAAGGTCTTTTGAATTGAGTCTGAGATATGTTTTTTACTAGTTGAGCTACCCTAGGTTGTGCTTCCATTTTTGAAATTATATTGGAAAGATTTCTTAACAAAGAAGTAAATTCATCTATCTTATGATCTTCTTTCTTACTCTTTGTAAAAGAAGTACTTTCTTCTCTAGCATTTATTTTTCTTTCAGCTTTCTCGGCCTCCTGCTTTGTTTTAGATGATCTGCGTTATTTTTCTACATATCTACATTGTCTTGCTGTAGTTCCCATTTGGGAATATTACAAAATACAACTATGTTTGCAGGTTAAAGAAGGCTCTATATGGTCTCAAGCAGGCTCCCAGAGCATGGTATGCTCGTCTTGATGGATATCTACGTCAACAAGGGTTCAGGAAAGGTACTGCTGATAGCAATCTTTATGTACAGATATATAAAGATAATTTAACAATCATTGAGGTATATGTGGATGATATAATATTTGGTAGCAATGATGATCGACTAAGTAAGAACTTTGCTACAAATATGAAAAGTGAGTTTGAGATGTCTCTACTTGGTGAGCTGATATACTTCTTAGGGCTTCAAATATCTCAGCAAGAGAAAATAATATTTATATTTCAAGCCAAGTACATCAAAGAAATGCTCAAGAAATTCAAAATGGAAGATTGCAAACCCGTCCTTACTCCGATGGTAACAAGTTGCAAATTGAGCATAGACGACTCATCTAAGGCTGTGGATCAGAGGTTGTACAAATCTATGATTTGTATTCTTCTATATGTAACATCCTCTTGGCTAGATGTTATGCAAGCAGTTGGACAAGTATCAAGATTCCAAGCAGCACCAAAATAATCACATATTATTTGTTCAAAATAATTCTTCGATATTTGAAGGGCACAACAGAATATGGCTTGTGGTATCCCAAGTGTAACAATCTCATTATTCAAGCCTTTACAGATGCAGATTGGGCAGGAAGCGTTGATGATCGTAAGAGTACTAGTGGATCAACATTATATCTAGGTGGTTGTCTTGTATCACGGTTGAGCAAAAATCAAACCTCAATCTCGTTATCTACATTGGAAGCAGAATATATTGCAACAGCAACTTATTGTACTCAAGTCCTTTGGATGAAACAAACTTTGCAAGATCTTCAAGTACAATTCAGTGAGCCTATTCCCATATTCTATGATAACACCAGTGCCATCAACATCTCCAAGAATATTGTCATGCATTCAAAAAAAACACATTCCGATCAAATATCATTTTTTTATAGAACAAGTCGCTAAAAAGAATATCAAACTTGAATATGTTGGTACAAAAGAAAAAATCACTAATATATTCACTAAACATTTACCTCATGAAGCATTTGAATATCTTCGCCAGAAGCTTGGGATTCTCCCAAGTTCTCATTAGATTTTCCTTATTCATAATATAAATGGGGAGTGGAAGTGTTTAGAGGTCCGCAGGATGGTTGTGTGTCTGGGGGAGTTACCCTTTTCCATTGATGTGAAAGGGGGAGAGAATGTTGTAGGAAGAGGTGTCATGATAGCAGGGGGGTACTTGTGTTGCCATAAATGCCAAAGGGGGAGATTATTGATCAGTGGTCATCATTGATGTCAACCCAAGCAGCACCAGCAACTACCCTGATCTTGCATGGGAATTTTGACCTAAAAAATTACTATATTCCGAGTCAAGGATATTTTAATGGTTTTTTCTTGTCGATATCTTTCCGTTGATATATGGCACACCACGTAATTCTTCATGGTTTGAGATATATTCATGTTTGAAGTTAGTAACCCAGTTAGGGGGCTAAAACCCCATGGGGTTGTGGCATGACACTAATCATTGGATGTGGTCATTGAACAGTCAATAATTAATAATTTTTAACCTCCTAAAATCTCTCCAATGTTCACTTGTTGAAGACCCTCTCAACCTAAGCATTTATATAAATTGTGATCCTCATATCCTCCTCATGTAGGGATTTCGCTACTTGAAACAGGTCATTGTGGAATTTTCGATATAAATTTGTTTCTATGAAAGTTCAAAATCTGAAATTATTATGAGATGAAGCCCAAATTCCGAGGAAGCTCGTGTAAAAAGTTTCAATCATGGTGTGCAATATTTTTGGAGATATGATCTGTGGAAGTTAGGGTTTTTGCAGGCTCCTAAACTTCGTCTCAGAGAGGTGACCCTGGTAAAATTGTCATAACTCTCTCTCTGAGTATCGGATTAGAATTCTATAAAACATGGTAGATAGTGCATGGAATTTAGTTTTATGTGTATCAATTCCAAAGTCGAATGAGGAAACAGTGACACGTGGCACGTCGTACAAGTTTTCTCTACTGAACCAGTCCATAATTAGGTCATTGTGAGAGATTGGGCATAACTTTGTCTTGAAGAATCCAAATTGGGTCAGACATATGGCATTGGAAAGAAGACTCAGAGGAATACTACAGGACTGAAAATCACATATTGGGGATCTAAAATAACAGAGATACACCAAATTCAATATCGTGCTCCTAAAAGGAAAGAAAAAGCTAGATCATGTGTTGTCAAGGGCTGCAAAGGACCATACTTTCTAGGGTAGAAAATCAAAGCAAGGTGCAGCAGAGGTAAGCTCTAGGTAAGTATATTTTGTGTATGCATGTTCATCTCTTAATTGCAGTAGGTTCTTTGTATTCTAATTTATTTATTTTGTTTAGCACTGAAATATGCTCTGCAGGATGAGGTAAGTTTTTATATTATCATGTCATGGGTATTTCCTTGAAGAATTTTTATAGCTATTATATATTCATCAAGATAAGACTCAATGCATGATCTAATGCTCTGAAGAGTGAGAAAGGGTAGCATGACAAGAGAAGCAATCAAGGTGCAGAAAAGCAGTAAGAAGTTCACCAGATGAAGTCTTCAAGTGGGAAGCACTATATACAGTCATTGTAAAGGTATCATTGTACTGAGTCATTGTAAAAGAATCATTGTAAAATTTGTACAAGTGTCTATCTGCCAGGAATTGAAGAGGCAGTGTCGAGAGGTCTAGGATCATCATTAGGTGGTTGTGTCATAGTTTGGGTTATGGTCTAGTGTGTCTTCTTCTTCTACATCATTCTATATCATTGTAAAGTGGACCATTTTCCCTAGTACGGAAATCATCTTTATTTTATTCCCATGTGGTGGTAGTGGTACTAGGTTGGTGCATGAAGTCACCAACAGGTTCAAGCCTGTGAAAAATTCAGGGTGGTAGGGTGGTGCTAGGGTGAGTTGTAGCTCATTAGGTGTTGGGGCATCCGTTCAGTTGACTACTAAAGAATCTCGAGCGTTGGAGCGTCCATCCAATGGGAGCTGGAGAAGAATGCTTTTCTATATTATAGGAAGTTGGAGCTTTCTTTTCAATTGGATTTGAATATTAAAGAATTATTACAAAATCATTCAGGTGGTTTTTTCCCAAGAGGGGGTTTCCACCTTAAAAACTGTGTGCATTTGTGTTCCTTTTTTTTATTGCTATCATTGTACAAACACTGATAATAATTGAAGATTAACTAATGCTCTGAAATATTCATAATAATACTAATTGAAAGGAATATTGATTCACCCCCCTCTCAGTATTTCCAACAATTGTTTTCAGAGCTTGTTTCCTTCAATAGCAGTTTAACAGTTGGAAGGAGATCATGGATCATACCAAGAATGGTGTACCTTTGTTCAATGAAAATAATTATGCACTCTGGAAAGGAAGAATGGAGGTCAATCTCTTGGTGCAAGGTTACGAAGTATGGGACACTGTTCAAAATGGCTTTACACCAACTGCAGATGAACAAGGTAAGAAGAATTTGGCAAATGATGCAAAAGAAAAGAATATTATTATCAGTGGACTTATTGAATCTGCTTATCATAAGGTATCGGGTTGTAAAACCGCCAAAAATGTATGGGACAAGCTTGAGAATATATATGCAGGTGACTCAAATGTCAAATAATCAAAGCTTCAAATCTACAGATAAAATTTTGAGCAACTCAGAATGAAAGAAGATGGAAACATTGCTGCATACTTCCAACACGTTGATGAAATAACCTACACTCTGGAAGGATTGAGAGAGCCTGTTGACGAGAAGAATATTATACGAAATATTCTTGGAACGTTACAGGGATATTCAACCCAGATGTATCGGTCTTAGAATACAGTGCAAATTTGTAAAAACTTAGCAAAGAGGAATTACATGGAGTTCTCATAGCATATGAAATGAGGCTTGATGAAGAAGAGGGTACTTCGCATCTAGAAACTGCATTCGTTGCATATAAGAAAACCAATAAGGACAAACAACCTTCAAAGGAAAATACTTTGAAGAAAAGGAAGATGATGAAGAAGGTCTTTCAGATGGAGAATATGGTTACTTTACGAGAAAATTAAAATTGGTAAGGGAAAATTTAAAGGTAAACTTCCATTGATATGTTTCGGCTGTGGTGAGGTTGGGAATTTCTCAACAAAATTTCCAAACAGAAGTGATGGAAACTCAAAAGGAAAGAAAGCCTTTAACAAATTCAACAAGCAAGGAAAAAAGAAAGGATTCAAAAGGAACTTTTTGTCTAAAGAGGATAGCTCATCATTTGATGAAGACAGTGACATGGAAGAAGAAGCCAACGAGAGAGTATTGTTTATGTCCAAGCACAATAAACAAGAGGTATCAAACAACGAAGAAGAAGGGTTGATCATAGAATAATTTTGTAAGGAGGCAATCAAGCTTATAAAAGAGCTCAAGGCTGAGAATATCTGTGCCAACACTATTGAAGAACAAGTTCAAGGTCTCAAAATTGAAGTTGAAGAACACAAATGTATTGAAGTGTCACTTCAAAAGAATTTGGAAGAAAGGAACCAAGAAAGGGAAACATTAGAAGTCGAAGTAGTCTCACTGCGCAAGGAAGTGAAGAAGGGAAAAAATATCCAAAAATATGCCAGCAGCTCAAGGGCATTGGAAGAACTCATCAACAATCAACAATATTACAACAACAGAACTGGCCTCAGTTACAAAGAAGAAGAAGCAGGACCTTATACAACAAAATACAATGAACCTATGAGATCTAACATGCATGTAGACTTCATTAGACAATATTCACAAGAACAACCTTGGAAGAAAATTCCTCGACGATGATTTCCATCCAGGTACCAACATATTTTTCATGGCTATTGTTATTCATGTCGAAAATTTGATAATAAAGCTGCAGAATGTCGCATGTAACCTAGGAACCAATACAATTCCAGGAGATCTGTAAAATATGAACCTCCCAGGGCTCAACGAAACATCAATATATTTGAACATTTAAGAAATAATATGGAATATTACAAATTTCAAAACTTTGGACACATAGCCAAATACTGCAGACTTGAAAATCCTCCAGAAGAATCTTCGAAGCCACAGAACGAACGAACATGGAAGAAGAAGAAGACTGATAATTGTGCTCTCGCTCTCAAGGCTCAAAACAACAAAGATGTGTGGTATGTTGATAACATTTTCTCAATGCATATGACTGGAGATAGAAAAAAAATTGTATCTCTAAAAGAGAAGAAGGATGGAACTGTATCCTTTGGAAATGATGGATCTTAAAATGTTATAGGATCAGGTACCGTCACTCTCAGAAGAAAAGATGTTCTAGCCAAGAATGTTCTATTGGTTGAAAACATGAATCACAATATGCTCAGTGTTGGACAAATGTGTGATCAAGGACACACAATGCTATTCAACTCCACAAAATGTGAAATCGGGAAAGGCAGGTATGGTAAAATTGTGGCTACAGTAAGTCGAGCTCCAAACGACATATATGTTCTAGATGAAGCAACTAAAGCATGTCTACTAGCTAAAGAAGATGAAAGTTGGATATGGAACAAACGAATGGGTCACATAAACTTTGACAATGTTGTCAGGATAAGAAAAAAGGAAGTAGTACGAGAAATGCTGAAAATCTCAAAACCTTCCAACCACTATGTGAGGCTTGTCGGCACGGAAAGCAGACAAAAGTCGAATTTAAAACAAAAGAAAACTTTGCATCAAATCCATTGGAATTGATACATATTGATCTATGTGGTCCTGTGAGAAAAAAAGGCTTAGATGGAGAATTATATTTCATGTTAATGATAGATGACTATACCAAGATGACAATAGTCAGTTC
This sequence comes from Pinus albicaulis, assembly GCA_034641835.2. Lineage (NCBI taxonomy): Eukaryota > Viridiplantae > Streptophyta > Pinopsida > Pinales > Pinaceae > Pinus > Pinus albicaulis. The sequence goes on along the minus strand of CM076570.1, from coordinate 990,060,544 downwards.
CCTAAAGAAAACTCTGAAGAATTTGAGTACTTTAAGATCTACAAGGAGTTGGTCGAAATTGAAAATGATTTGAAAATAAAGTTTCTAAGATTAGATAATGGCGGAGAATTCACTTCCAAATTATTTCAGCAATACTGTGATGAAAATGGAATAAAAAGACAATTTTCAACAACACGAACACCTCAGCAAAATGGAGTTGCTGAAATAAAGAACAGAACCATACAGGAAATAGGTAGAACAATGTTGAAGGACTCAAAATTGGATGAAAAAATTTGGGTTCAAGGAATTGATATGACAATCTTCATTATCAACTGAAGTCTTCTCAGAAATAATTGCAACAAGACCCCATATGAATTATGGAAAGGAAAACTGGCTAATTTAAAATAATTCAGAATCTTCGGAAGCAAATGTTATATCAAAAGAGAAGATCAAAAGTTGGGTAAGTTTGAATCATGTGTTGACGAAGGTATCTTTGTTGGTTACTCACGCAAAAGAAAGGCCTATAAATGCTATAATCGAAGACGAAAAGAGATAGTGGAGAGCATAAATGTTACATTTGACGAAGATGGTGTTCTAACGAATAATGATGAGGATCTAGAATCTTTGAAACTTGAGACAGAGGTTGAAAAATACATAGAGAAAATTCTAGAACAAGAAGAAACTATCAACTAGGAAGAAGTAAATAATGATCATCAAGATATATTGGAACAACAACAAGAAGCTCCTCCAAACAGAACAAAAGAATGGATTCAAAAGAACCATCCATCAAATCAAATAATTGGTGACATAAATGAAGGTCGATAGCTTCGTTCATCACAACAAGCTCACATTGCTTTTATAGCAACCTTTGAGCCTAGTAGTTTTGAGGAAGCCAGCCAGAATGAATATTGGGTAGTAGCTATGAATGAAGAATTGGATCAAATCGATAATAATAACACCTCGGAATTAGTTCCACAACCAAAAGATAAAAATGTCATAAGGACTAAATGGGTGTTTGGGAACAAATTTAATGAAGATGGGAAGGCTACTAGAAACAAAGCAAGATTGTGTTGTGAAACCAGCTCCAAAAAGAGAAGAAAAGAGATATCAACGCCTTAGAAATAATCCACTTCGAGGGGGCAACCTCCAATACATTACATGAATGAAAAATTCTTGGATGATTCAAATTACAAAACCTCCTTTCTATATATAGGAGTCCATGGGGCCACAATGTAATCCTAGCCGACCTAACAATAATAATTTAAGGGCACAATAATAACAATCTGGGGGTTACAAGGGTACAATAATAACAATAAGGGGGGCTACACTAACATATTAAGGGACTACACTATTAATATAGGGACTTAACATGCCCCTCTCCTTCAAACAAGTGTTGTCCTCAATGCTTGATTATTTCTTGATGCTTCTGCATAAAATTCTCATCCTCCTATGTGGAATCTTCTACAGGAAAGTTATTCCACCTGCTAAGATACTATGAAATTGATCGTACTTGTTGAGTTCTTGTTTCTGTGACTGCTTCAAAAATTCTTTCAATGTGGTGTTGATCTTCCTGTTGTTTCATTAGATTCTGCACTAAAGTTAGGTTATCCTTTGAGAGTTGGAGAACTTGTTGTTGATGCTCGATGTGATCTTCCACTAATTTAGCATCCATATTAGCTATTATTTGATCCTTCAAACCATCCAACTTAGCCTTCATTTCTGCTTTTAAACCATCTATGTCATCTTCAGTTTCTCTTCGTAATATCGAAATTTGTTGCACTTGGTACCATAATTTTGATATCTCATACTGCAATTCTTCCTCTTCATGCGTCATAGTATAGATTTTTGAGGGCTTAATGGGTATGGAATTATTTTTTGGAGGCATTATAGAACCCAATATGATAAAAATTCTAAAATATGCCCTTGAAATCACTTCAAACTGATTTTTCAAACCAACGTTATGCAATTTTAAAAACCAAATACACACCTTTTTCTTGATTTTGAGGAGCTTGATATTGAAACTGAATTATCTATCTACTTGCAGATCCTCAATATTTGAAATTATGTCCTATAGTAGTCCTCTGAAGCTTATTTCAAATGCCACAGGTCTAACTTTATTTGGATTCTTCAAGGAAAAGTTATGTCCAATCTCCCACAATGACCTAATTATGGACTGGTTCAGTAGAGCGAACTTGTACGATTTGTCATGTATCACTGTTTTCTCCTTTGGCTCAGAAATTTATAGATAGGAAACTAAAGTCCGTGTACTTCTAGTCACTATTTAAAGAATTCCAATCCGATGCTCAGAGAGAGAGTTATGAAGCGTTTCCCACAATCACCTCTTTGAGATGAAATTCTGGAGCCTGAAAATGACCTAACTTCCACAGACCATATCTCCGAAAATATTGAGAACCAAGATCTGAAATTTTGCGATGAGGTTCCTCAAGAGTTCAGCTTTGCGCTTTAAAAAGTTTCGATTCTGAGCCTTCGTAGAAAAAGAGTTATAGGTAAAATGCCGCGATGGCCTGTTTAGGTTAAATTGAGGAGCCTGCAAAATGACCTAACTTCTTCCAAAAAATTTGCCAACCAACCTTTGAAATTTGCGACGATGTTCCTCCGGATTTCGGCTTCGCACTCTAAAAATTTCAGCTTCTGAACCTTCGTAGAAAAAAAATTATTACGAAAATACCATGATGACTTGTTTAGGTTAAATTCAGGAGCCTACAAAATGACCTAACTTGCACAGATCATATCTCTGAAAATATTGCGAACCAAGATCTCAAATTTTGCGACGATGTTCCTCAGGATGGTGGCTTCACACTCTAAAAATTTCAGATTCTAAACCTTCGTAGAAAAAAATTTATAGCGAAAATTCCATGATGACCTGTTTAGGGCAACGAAACCCTAGAATCCAAAGCTTTGATACCAAATGTTGTGAAACCAGCTCCAAAAAGAGAAGAAAAGAGATATCAACGCCTTAGAAATAAGCCACTTCAAGGGGGAAACCTCCAATACATTACATGAATGAATAATTATTGGATGATACAAATTACAAAACCTCCTTTCTATATATAGGAGTCCATGGGCCCACAATGTAATCCTAGTGGGGCCACAATGTAATCCTAGCCAACCTAACAATAATAATTTAAGGGCACAATAATAACAATATGGGGGTTACAAGGGTACAATAATAACAATAAGGGGTCTACACTAACATAATAAGGGACTACACTATTAATATCGGGACTTAACATATTGGTTTGCAAAGGCTATGCACAAGTGGAAGGAATTGATTTTGACGAAAAATTTACACCAGTTGCGAGAATGGAAGCCATCTAAATGTTTCTCGCCTATGCATGTTAAAGAAAAATCAAAGTCTACCAAATGGATGTTAAGTCAACATTTCTGAATGGTGAATTAGAAGAAGAAGTTTACATCGAACAACCTGAAGGTTTTCTACTATCAGAAAAAGAAGGCTATGTTTACAGGTTAAAGAATGCTCTATATGGCCTCAAGCAGGCTCCCAGAGCATGGTATGCTCGTCTTGATGGATATCTACGTCAACAAGGGTTCAAGAAAGGTATTGTTGATAGAAATATTTATGTACAAATAGATAAAGACAATTTAACAATTGTTGAGGTATATGTGGATGATATAATATCTAGTAGTAATGATGATCGAATAAGTAAGAACTTTGCTACAAATATGCAAAGTGAATTCGAGATGTATTTACTTGGTGAGCTAACATACTTATTAGAGCTTCAAATATCTCAGCAAGAGAAAGGAATATTTATATGTCAAGCCAAGTACATCAACGAAATGCTCAAGAAATTCAAAATGGAAGATTGCAAACCCATCCTTACTCCGATGGTAACAGGTTGCAAATTGAGCATAGACAAATCATCTAAGGATCTGGATCAGAGGTTGTGAAAATATATGATTGGTAGTCTTATATATGCAACAGCCTCCAAGACAGATGTTATGCAAGCCGTTGGACAAGTAGAAAAATTCCAAGCAGCACCAAAAGGATCACATATTATTGCATCAAAATAATTCGTTGATATCTAAAGGGCACATCAGAATATTGCTTGCGGTATCCCAAGGGTAAAAATTTCATTCTTCAAGCCTTTACAGATGCAGATTGGGTAGGAAGCGTTGATGATCATAAGAGTACTAGTGGGGTAGCATTCTATCTAGGTGGTTGTCTTGTATCATGGTTGAGAAAAAAGCAAACCTCAATCTCGTTATCTATAGCAGAAGCGGAATATATTGCAGTGACACCTTGTTGTACTCAAGTCCTTTGGATGAAAAAAACTTTGCAAGATCTTCAAGTACAATTCAGTGAGCCTATTTCGATATTTTGTGATAACACTAGTGCCATCAACATCTCCAAGAATCCTTTCATGCATTAAAAAAAACACATTCCGATCAAATATCATTTTGTTAGAGAACAAGTCGCTGAAAAGAATATCAAACTTGAATATGTTGGTACAAAAGAACAAATCAATGATATCTTCACTAAAAATTTACCTCATGAAGCATTTGAATATCTTCGCCAAAAGCTAGGGATTCTCCCAAGTTCTCATTATATTTTCCTTATTCATAATATAAAGGGGGAGTGGAAGTGTGTACAGGTCCACATGATGGTTGTGTGTCAGGGGGAGTTACCCTTTTCAATTGATGTCAAAGGGGGAGAGAATGTTGTAGGAAGAGGTGTCATGATCGCAGGGGGGTACTTTTGTTGCCATCAATGCCAAAGGGAGAGATTGTTGATTTGTGGTTGTCATTGATGTCAACCCAAGTAGCACCAGGGACTACCCAGATCTTGCATGGAAATTTTTACTTACAAAATTACTATATTCCGAGTCAAGGATATTTTTTATGGTTTTTTCTTGTCGATATGTTTTCGTTGATATATCGCATGCCACGTAATTCTTCACAATTTGAGAGATATTCATGTTTGAAGTTAGTAACCCTAATTTGTGGGCTAAAACCCCATGGGGTTGTGGCATGACACTAATCATTGGTTGTGGTCATTGAACAGTCAATAATTAATAATTTTTAAGCTCCTAAAATCTCTCCCATGTTCACTTGTTTAAGACCCTCTCAACCTAAGCATTTATATAAATTGTGATCCTAATATCCTCCTCATGTAGGGATTTCACTACTTGAAACAGGTCATTGTGGAATTTTCAATATAACTTTGTTTCTACAAAGGTTCAGAACCTGAAATTTTTATGAGGTGAAGTCGAAATCTGGAGGAAGCTCGTGTAAAAATTTTTGATCATGGTGCTTTCGAAGATATGATCTGTGGAAGTTAGGGTTTTTGTAAGCTCCTGAGCTTCATTTCAAAGAGGTGACCTTGGTAAAATAATCATAAATCTCTCTCTGAGTATGGGATTGCAATTCTGTAAAATAGGGTGGATAGTGCACGCACTTAGTTTTCTATGTATCAATTTCATAGTCGAATGAGGAAACAGTGACATGTGGCACGCCGTACAAGTTCGTTCTACTGAACCAGTCTATAATTAGGTCATTATGAGCGATTGGGCATAGCTTTGCCTTGAATAATCTAAATTGGGTGAGACCTATGGCATTGGAAAGAAGACTTAGAGGAATACTATAGGACCGAAAATCACATATTGGGGATCTGAAATAACAGAGATATACTAGATTCAATATCGAGCTCCTAGAAGGCAACAAAAAGCTAGATCATGTGTTGTCAACGGCTGCAAAGGAATGGACTTTCTAGGGCAGCAAAGAAAATAAAGGAGCAGCAGAGGTAAGCTCCGGGTAATTATATTTTGTGTATGCATGTTCATCTCTTAATTTCATTAGGTTCTTTGTATTCTAATTTTTTTTTTTTGTTTAGCACTGACATATGCTCTGCAGAATGAGGTAAGTTTTTCTATTATCATGTCATGGGTATTTACTTGAAGACTTTTTGCAGGTATTATATATTCGTCAATATAAGGCTTAATGCATGATCTAATGTTCTGAAGAGTGAGAAAGGGTAGCATGACAAGAGCAGCAATCAAGGTGCAGAACAACAACAAGAAGTTCACCGCATGAAGTCTTCAAGTGGGAAGCACTGCATACAGTCATTGTAAAGGTATCATTATACTGATTCATTGTAAAAGCATCATTGTAAAATTTGTACAAGTGTCTATCTGCCAAGAATTGAAGAGGCAATGTCGGGAGGTCTAAGATAATCATTAGGTGGTTGTGTCATAGTTGGGGTTATGGTCTGGTGTGCCTTCTTCTTCTACATCATTCTATATCATTGTAAAGTGGACCATTTTCCCCGGTACGGGAGTCCATTCTTCTTTTATTCTTATATAGGTTGGTAGGGTGGTGCTAGGCTGGTGCATGAAGTCATCAACAGGTTCAAGCCTGTGAAAAATTCAAGGTGGTAGGGTGGTGCTAGGGTGAGTTGTAGCTCATTGGGTGTTTGGGCATCCATTCAGTTGACTACTAAATAATATCGAGTGTTGGAGCGTCCATCTAGTGGGAGCAGGAGAAGAATGCTTTTATATATTCTAGGAAGTTGGAGCTTTCTTTTCAATTGGAGTTGAATATTAAAGAATTATTAGAAAATCATTCAGGTGGTTTTTATCTCAGAGGGGGTTTCCACCTTAAAAACTGTGTGCATTTGTGTTCCTTTTGTTTACTGCTATCATTGTACAAACACTAATAATAATTGAAGATTAGAAATGCTTTGAAAGATTAATAATAATACTAATTGAAAGGAATATTGGTTCACCCCCCCTCTCAGTATTTCCAACAAATTTAAAGTGTAAAAAATAATGCGCCCAAGAAAATGGGTTCATGTTCCAATAACACTTTTCAAAATTGACATGAAAATCATTAACATTAAAAAAAATATGAATACTTAATACATAAGAAAATTTTAAGTCTCAAACATATGCTCCAAAAAAAAGGTATATTCTGAATCAACACTTTTCAAAATCATATGATTTTTTGCAACCTATAAAAATGTGAGAAATCAATACATTTCTCATCTGATTGGTAACTGTGTTAGTTGGGGTTTTTAATCTGCATTGGCCCATAGACAACCAATATATCACTTTAAAATACCCTTGCATGTTCTCCTAAGCATATTTTTATGATTGAGGAGGGGAATAACTACATTCTTTTTTGTCTGTGAATATGCAAAGCAAGAACAACATGTTCAAAAAAAATAATATCATTGATTTAATGTAAATGGGTATGTTTATTACAAAAATATCAACATTCACAAAATTCTGGCTGTTTTGAACTTTCATCTTCTTCCATACCTCTATGCAGCACTTTTTTGCCAAAACCGCTTGTTTACATGTTGTTCTTGCAAATATTTGGACCAATTGCTGCCAAAAAAGAGAAATTCTAGTTAAATTTGAAATAGATGTATGTAGAAAGTTTAAAATTGTTTTTATTCCATATTAAATACATGATATAGTCGTTATATATATATTTTAATCAAATTATAATACATGGAAAACAAATGGATATGAAGACAAATTATTTAATTGACGAAAGAGAATAAAAGAAAAATAGAGCATTGCCAATGGAGTGTAGAGCATGGTTTTATGTTAACATTGGGTGTATATATATATAGATATAGATATAGATATAGATATAGATATAGATATAGATATAGATATATATATATATATATATATATATATATATATATATATATATATATATATATATATATATATATATATATATATATATATATATATATATATATCTGTGTGTGTGTGTGTGTGTCTATATTTTTTTTGGTTTTCTACTGTTATCCAACATACATAGTTGCTACACAATATTTTTTCATTGTCACTATTAGGAGAACATGCTTTATAGATTTGATTTACCATGTTACATAAATTTTCTTTGTGGAATGTGTTATTGAGGATCTCTATGACAACCATTTTTTTTTCTTTTTTTCTTCTCTAGGCAACTGCACAAGAAACATTGAAATGTGATCTAGAAAATTGAGATATTTGTAGATTGCATAGTAGGTATGATATGGAAAATTTGGTTACAAAGGAGAAATTAAAGAAATTTATATTGATGGTCTTAAGACTTACAAAAATTTGATATCTGCATTATTGTTGTTTTATTGTTTATTGGTGTGCATAACTCCTTTTTTTCTGCATGTTTGAAAATACTATCATTTTTTCATAATTACGATTTGGAAATCTCACTAGTACTCTAAGAATTGAGTGATCGAATTATAGAACATGAAGATTGGAAAAATGGTTCAAGGCAACAACAAAGGTATGGTAAGAGAAATTTTATGGTGAAATATCCAGTATGCATCAAAGACATAGAAAGAAACATCATTAATTGGGACATTTTTCCAAAAGTGAGCAAACATAGAAGTAGTTATTTTCCATGAATAGAAGTTTTTTTTTATTGTTATTTTGCATCATGTCCAAGTTGAAGTCACTAGAAAACACAATCGGGTAATTGTCAGGTGTTTATGCTCCAACATGAACTTAATGAAATCAAGTATATCTTCAATGCCTTTGTTTTGTGCAACATATATATTTGCAAGTGTGATGACATGTTCTTGAATATGAAAACTTGAAATCGATGATTCAATATTTCTAGTTGTATAGGTGAGATGATTATCAACAACAATATTTTTGTATAATATGCAAAAATTCCATGTAAGTGAAATAAATGTATTTAGTGATATTTTTTTTGTAATATTTGGATTTTATGAAGGTGATCATGTTCTTGTTTCTTGCAAAAAAAGGATGTTTGCATTCATTAGATCATAGTCAGTAATGATATATTCAAAATGCAATATAAGAAACTATGTGTGTTCAATGAACACATTGCAAACATTCGTTTTATTTAATTGAATGTAAGTTGTATTCAATTTTATAAGAAACAATTTCCCTAAGTCTTTGCAGCTCAACAACGACCTTTTCATTAAGTTAAAAGTTTTTATGTTCCAATTTGTTTATAAAATACAAGGATTTAATATCTTTGACATGAGAAGGTAGAATGTATACAAGTCTATCTTTCCTAGCCTCCTTTGGGTCAAAAGCCAATATATCCATCGATAATCATTGTAATCGATATATCATTCATGCACATGCCAATTTAACAAAGAATTGTTAATATCTTATGAAATCATTTTTGTTGTTTGATTCAATATATCTACAAACCCTGGTAATATGTGTCCAATTAGACATTATTCCATTTTTTAACAAGTGCATCATTTTTTTCGTTTCACAATCTCAATAGCGGGATCAAAAAATTCAATCCAAATTGCACCATTCTCAAGTGTTGTGGATGCCCTAAACATACCTTCAAAATCATTGACCAAGCCATCTTGAATATCATAATTGCCGCCAATTAGTTCACCAAGCACATTTTTTTTAGCACAATGGTAGCTGGAAATTGAATTTTGATCTTTCTATAGCAATCTATATTTATTGACTCAATTGTTCTATCATATTCATTTAATGTGATTGATTCTATGTCGATGAGAGACACCATTCTTTCATTATGTTCTTGTAAATATTTGTTTAAGTAGAAGAGATATGGAAACATCAGATCATTTGGTGTGCATCTATAAAAATGTTTGTTCAAGAATGAAATAGCATCGTCAGTGTATGAACATGTCCTAATTATGTTCAAAATGGATAGAAACTCTTTGTTCTCTTGCCGCATCACTTGTTTTAGTTCATAAGTTTTGACATTGTCTTTCTAGAAACTATAAGGAGCAGTAATTCCTTTAAGAATTGGATGCTCCAATATCTAGAAATCACGCACAAGTTGTGCCTAGCACATGTCGCCATATAATATTACATCAATATTTCCAAATTTCATAGATGGAGTGTGCATTATTTCATGAAGTTGCTTGTCAATGTTATATATAAATCGAGAGCCAATCAATGAAGCTTCATCTATGAGAAAAAAATTAAGTTGTTCATATTTTTCGGTCAATATATAAAGTGTGTTAGAAGTAAATAGTATCATGCCAAATGGTGAAAGTAGAAAATGGAAAGTTGAATGCACTATGACACCATTTTCAATATATGTAGCATTGTGACTATGAGACCCTTTTTTCTCAAATTATCACATTGTAAGTATTTATTATATGTTATGTAACCAGCTCCAAAAATAGAATAAAAGAGAGATCAACGCCTGAGAAATAAGCCATTTCGAGGGGGAAACCTCCTTTACATTACCTAAATGTACAATTCTTGGATGATACAAATGAAAAAACCTCCTTCTATATATAGGAGTCCATGGGGTCACAATATAATACTAGCCGACCTAACAATAATGTAAGGGCACAATAATAACAATATTGGGGTTACAGGGGTACAACAATAACAATAAGGGGGATACACTAACAACAATAAGGGACTATACTAGTAATATAGGGACCTAACATGCCCCTCTCCTTCAAAAAAGTGTTGTCCTCAATGCTTGAGTAGCTCCGGATGCTTCTGTATAAAATTATCATCCTCCCATGTAGAACCTTTAGTGGGTAAGTTATTCCATTTGGTGAGATACTCTGAAATTCATCGATTTCGTAGTTGTCAATTTCTTGTTTTCGTGATTTCTTCAGGTTCCAATATGATTTTTCCTTCCTCGTCAAGTTCTGGCAATATTGTTTGAACTGGAAGTTTGTCCCCTATAACCTTCTTTAAGCATGAAACATGGAAAACTGGATGCACTCACGAAGAAACAGGAAGCTCCAATTTGTATGACATAGTACCAATCTTTTGCAACAGCTTGTAAGTACCATAGTACTTTGGCAATAATTTAATATCCTCCTTAGCTTTCTTGAGGGACATTTGTTTGTATGGTTGTAGCCGTAGAAATACCCAATCTCCTACATCAAAACTTCTCTCACTGTGATGTTGATATGCCTGTTGTTTCATTTGATTTTGTGCCAAATTTAGGTTATCCTTTAAGAGTTGTAGAACTTCTTGTTAATGCTCAAGGTGATCTTCCAATGTTTGAACCTTATAATTTTCTCTTAAAGAAGATGTGATGGACGGTGGATGATATCCATAAAGTGCCATAAATGGGGTCATTTTTTCTGTAGTATGGAAGGAAGTGTTATACCACCATTCAACGAGAGGTAACCACTTGACCCACTATGTTTGCTTATCAGATACAAAACAATGAAGATATCCTTCCAAAAATTTATTCACTATCTCAGTTTGACCATTGGATTGAGGGTGATAAGATGAGATATGAGCTAGTTGAGTACCCAAACAAGAAAATAATTTCGTCCAAAAATTTCCAGTAAAAATGGGATCTCTGTCACTTACAATAATCTTTGGGTTTCCATGTAGCTTTTGAACGGTTTCCATAAATGTAGTAGCAACTGTACTTGCTTTAAATGGATGAGATAATGTATAAAAGTGTGCATACTTGGTAATTCTATCAAATAACACCATGATGACACTCTTTCCTTTGGACTTAGGTAAACCTGTGATAAAATCCATTGAAATATCCTCCCAACATTGACTTGGAATGGATAAAGGTTGTAGAAGGCTCGGGGTCTTGATTGTCTCAACTTTATTTTATTGGAAAACCAAACATTCCGCCATAAAATTTTGAATATAAGATTTAAGGCCATCCCAAACAAATTATTTCTTCACACTGTGGTAAGTTTTTAAAAATCTTGAGTGTCATCCTAAAGCAGAAGTGTGCAATTCCAAAAGAATATTTTGTTTTAGTTGGGAACTCTTGCAAATATATAATCGATCTTTGTACCATAAGGAATCATTTTTCCAACTAAATGTATTAGATGTACAAGGATATTGCTGCAACGTTTGAATGAGTGTCCACACTTCTTCGTCCTTCTTCCATTCATCCCTTGCTTCAGTTATCCAATCTGGTTGGCTAATAGAAATGGCACAAAGCAATGCTTCCACCTCTTCATCCTTTCTTGAGAGTGCATCTACAACAACATTTAGCTTCCCTTTTTTGTAGATGATTTCAAAGTCATAACCCAACATCTTTGTGACCCATTTTTGCTGCTCTTCCGAAGATAGTCTTTGTTCCAAAAAGTGTTTAAGACTATCATGATCAGTTTTTACCTTGAAGTGTCTTCCCATTAGGTAAGTTCGCCATTTCTTTAGTGCATGCAGTATTGCTAACATTTCCTTCTCATAAATAGGTTTCCTTAAATACTTTCCTTTGATTGGACGACTTTCAAAAGCAATGGGTCTTCCTTCTTGCATTAAAACAACACCAATTCCATTTCCTGAGGCATCACATTCCACAATAAGGGTTTTTGTGAAGTCTGGCATAGCTAAGACTGGTGCTAGGCACATTGCTTCTTTAATATGTTCAAAGGCCTTAGTTGCTTCAGGAGTCCATGAAAATTCATATTTCTTCAATAATGTTGTTAGAGGTGCGAATATTCTCCCATAATTCTTAAAAAACTTGCGATAATACCCGGTTAACCCAAGAAATCCTTGCAACTGCTTTATGGTTGTGGGGACTTTCCATTCCTTAATGGATTTAATTTTGTTAGGGTCTACCTAGATATTCCACCTCTTGTACTCCAAAGAAACATTTGGACGTTTTTGCATATAATTGTTTCTCCTCCAATAGTTTGAGCACCTTGTCAACATGTGGAACATGATCCTTCCAAGACTTGTTGTAGATTCGTATGTCATTAAAAAATACTAGCCCAAATATTCTAAGGAAGGGTTTGAAAATGGAATTCATCAACCCTTGAAATGTAGAAGGTGCATTTGTAAGGCCAAAATGCATGACCAAAAATTCATAATCACCCTCATGAGTTCAAAATGTTGTTTTCGGAATATCTTCAGTCTTCATTCTAATTTGATGATATCCTGAACGAAGATCCAACTTGGTAAAATAAATTGCTCCATGTAATTCATCCAATAATTCATCAATCACGGGAATGGGAAATTTATATTTATTAGTGATCTTATTGAGCTCCCTATAATCTGGACAGATGCACCATGATCCATCCTTCTTATGCACCAATACTACTAGAGCAAAGAAAGAACTTTGACTAGGTTGAATTATACCAGCCCCTAACATTTCTGCAATCATACATTCAATTTCACTCTTTTGGACATAAGGATATCTATAAGGCCTGATGTTTGGAGGAACACATCCTGGAATCAAATGAATAGCATGATCATGATCATGAATAGCTGGAAGTCTTTTGGAAGTTTCAAACACCTTGGAATGATTGTCCAAGACTTTTTGAGATCTGGAGAAATAGATGATTTTAATGTTGGAACTTCTAGTGAGCATAATTATGTAATTATGCCTCGTTGTTATTTCTTAAGAAGCTTTGTCATGATATTAGAGCTTATTATCTTTCCTGGCTTCCCTGCGATACCCCGTAATTCTATTTCCTTTCCTTCTGAAAAAAATTTCGAGAAAATTTCTTGAAAATTAGAAGCTACTGTCCCCAAAGATTGTAACCATTGTACTCCTATTAAAACATCAGCACCTCCCATTGGAATGGAAAGCATTGGAATATTAAATACATATTCCCCCGTGGTTAGCTTGATATTATGGAATTTTACAGAGAAATTTATAGTTCCTCCATTTGCAACCATCACTTGACATTCTGGTGTTGGGTATAGGAAACAATTCAATTCCTTGGCTACCTTACAATGAATAAAACTATGCGTACTACCCAAATCAATCAACACTGTTACCTTTTTCTTCTTGATATGTCCTTCTATCTTGTGAGTTTGAGGAGTGGTAATTCCTACCAATGCATTACACGATATGGTCGGACTCATTTATTCTTCTTCTAGGGTTGGTTCTTGGTGTATATCCTCTTCTTTTGAAGTTTCTTGTTCATTTTATTCCCCCTCTTCATAATCTATGTAAAATAATTTCTTCTCGGCACACTTATGACCTTTAGTGTATTTTCTATCACAACTGTAGCAAATCCCTTTTTCTATTTGTTCTTCCAATTGTTGTGGTGTCAACCTTGTAGGTTGTGGAAGTCTAGGAGTAGCAACACTTCCATCTTTATAGATGTGAGTGGTAGGCTTCCTTGTCGCCATAGTTTTACATTCAATTTTTCTTGTCAACCTAAATCCCTTCTCCAATGAATCAGGTTCCCAAACACGAACATCATGTTGGATGTTATCCTTTAAAGTCCCTATGAAGACATCAATCCTGTGTTCCTCTGGAATATCAGTTACTCTTATATTCAATTTTTTGAAGTCCTCAATGTGCTCCACAACTGAACCCTTTTGTTTGAGATTTATCAATTTGCTAAAGAAGGTGTTGCTCTTTGTATCCTCATAATGTGCTATCATTTCCTCCGTAAAAATTGACCAAGTGACAATTTTTTTACAGGATAAAAGTCATCGATACCATACAAATGTATTTTTTTCTAAATGTAAAGTTGCAATGTGCACCTTTTGTGTGTTTTTCACATTATTGATATCAAAATATTGCTCCATCTGTAGTATCCATGTTATGGGATCATTGCCATCAAACTTCCTCATATTCATCTTTGGAATATGGTGGTTCTTCCATCCAACATTAGATTTTATTAAATCACGATTAACATTAATTTTTTTCTCCTCATGAGTTTCCTCTACTATATTTTCACCATTAGGAAACAATTCTTGTATCAACTTTGTCAATCCATCCATGTCTACTTTTAGATCATTCGTCATGTTTTCCATGTTGTCTTTCATTTTGTCATCGATCTTAGATTCCATCCACAACACTTGAGAATGGTGCAATTTGGATTGAATTTTTTGATCCCGCTATTGACATTGTGAAATGAAAAAAATGATGCACTTGTTAAAAAATGGAATAATGTCTAATTGGACACATATTACTAGGGTTTGTAGACATATTGAATCAAACAACAAAAATGATTTCATAAGATATTAACAATTCTTTGTTAAATTGGCATGTGCATGAATGATATATCGATTACAATGCTTATCGATGGATAGATTGGCTTTTGACCCAAAGGAGGCTAGGAAAGATAGACTAGTATACATTCCACCTTCTCATGTCAAAGATATTAAATCCTTGTATTTTCTAAACAAATTGGAACATAAAAACTTTTATCTTAATGAAAAGGTCGTTGTTGAGCTGCAAAGACTTAGGGAAATTGTTTCTTATCAAATTGAATACAACTCACATTCAATTAAATAAAATGAATGTTTGCAATGTGTTCATTGAACACACATAGTTTCTTATATTGAATTTTGAAGATATCATTATTTACTATGACATAATGAATGCTAACATCCTTTTTTTGCAAGAAACAAGAACATGATCACCTCCATAAAATCCAAATATTACAAAAAAAATATATCACTAAATACATTTATTTCACTTACATGGAATTTTTGCATATTATACAAAAATATTGTTGTTGATAATCATCTCACCTATACAACTAGAAATATTGAATCATCGATTTCAAGTTTTTAAATTCAAGAACATGTCATGACACTTGTAAATATATATGTTGCACAAAACAAAGGCACTGAATATATACTTGATTTCATTAAGTTCATTTTGGAGCATAAACACCTGAAAATTACCCAATTGTGTTTGCTAGTGACTTCAACTTGGACATGATGCAAAATAACAATAAAAAAAACTTCTATTCATGGAAAATAACTACTTCTATGTTTGCTCCAATTTGTATGCCATAGTACCAATCTTTTGCAACACCTTGTAAGTACCATAGTACTTTGGCGATAATTTAATATCCTCCTTAGCTTGCTTGAGGGACATTTGTTTGTATGGTTTTAGCCGTAGAAATACCCAATCTCCTACATCAAAACTTCTCTCATTGCGATGTTGATATGCCTGTTGTTTCATTCGATTTTGTGCCAAATTTAGGTTATCCTTTAAGAGTTGTAGAACTTCTTGTTAATGCTCGAGGTGATCTTCCACTATTTGAACCTTATAATTTTCTCTTAAATAAGATGTGATGGATGGTGGATGATATCCATAAAGTGCCATAAATGGGGTCATTTTTGCTGCAGTATGCAAGGAAGTGTTATACCACCATTCAACGAGAGGTAACCACTTGACCCACTATGTTTGCTTATCAGATACAAAACAATGAAGAATCCTTCCAAACATTTATTCACTATCTCAGTTTGACCATTGGGTTGAGGATGATAAGACGAGCTATGAGTTAGATGAGTACCCAAACAAGAAAATAATTTCGTCCAAAAATTTCCAGTAAAAATGGGATCTCTGTCACTTACAATAATCTTTGGGTTTCCATGAAGCTTTTGAACTGTTTCCATAAATGTAGTAGCAACTTTACTTGCTTTAAATGGATGAGATAATGTACAAAAGTGTGCATACCTGGTAAGTCTATCAACTAACACCATGATGACACTCTTTCCTTTGGAATTAAGTAAACCTGTGATAAAATCCATTGAAATATCCTCCCAAAATTGACTTGGAATGGATAAAGGTTGTAGAAGGCTTGGGGTCTTGATTGTATCAACTTTCTTTTATTGGAAAACCAAACATTCCGCCACAAAATTTTGAATATCACATTTAAGGCCATTCCAAAAAAATTATTTCTTCACCCTGTGGTAAGTTTTTAAAAGTCCTGAGTGTCCTCCTAAAGGAGAAGTGTTCAATTCCAAAAGAATATTTTGTTTTAGTTGGGAACTCTTGCAAATATATAAGCGATCTTTGTACCATAAGGAATCATTTTTCCAACTAAATGTATTAGATGTACAAGGATCTTGCTGCAACTTTTGAATGAGTGTCCACACTTCTTCGTCCTTCTTCCATTCATCCCTTGCTTCGGTTATCCAATCTAGTTGGATAATTGAAATGGCATAAAGCAATGCTTCCACCTCTTCATCCTTTCTTGAGAGTGCATCTGCAACAACATTTAGCTTCCCTTTTTTGTAGATGATTTCAAAGTCGTAACCCAACATCTTTGTGACCCATTTTTTCTGCTCTTCTGAAGATAGTCTTTGTTCCAAAAAGTGTTTAAGACTATCATGATCAGTTTTTACCTTGAAGTGTCTTCCCATTAGGTAAGGTCGCCATTTATTTAGTGCATGTAGTATTTCCAACATTTCCTTCTCATAAATAGATTTCTGTAAATACTTTCCTTTGATTGGACGACTTTCAAAAGCAATGGGTCTTCCTTCTTGCATTAAAACAACACAATTCCATTTCCTGAGGCATCACATTCCACAATAAGGGTTTTTGTGAAGTCTGGCATAGCTAAGACTGGTGCTAGGCACATTTTCTCTTTAATATGTTCAAAGGCCTTAGTTGCTTCAGGAGTCCATGAAAATGCATCTTTCTTCAATAATGTTGTTAGAGGTGCTGATATGCTCCCATAATTCTTAACAAACTTGCGATAATACCCAGTTAACCCAAGAAATCCTCGCAACTGCTTTATGGTTGTGGGGACTTTCCATTCCTTAATGGATTTAATTTTGTTAGGGTCTACCTAGATATTCCACCTCTTGTACTCCAAAGAAACATTTGGACGTTTTTTCATATAATTGTTTCTCCTCCAATAGTTTGAGCACCTTGTCAACATGTGGAACATGATCCTTCCAAGACTTGTTGTATATTCGTATGTCATTAAAAAATACTAGCACAAATATTCTAAGGAAGGGTTTGAAAATGGAATTCATCAACCCTTGAAATGTAGAAGGTGAATTTGTAAGGCCAAAAGGCATGACCAAAAATTCATAATCACCCTCATGAGTTCAAAATGTTGTTTTCGGAATATCTTCAGTCTTCATTCTAATTTGATGATATCCTGAATGAAGATCCAACTTGGTAAAATAATTGCTCCATGTAATTCATCCAATAATTCATCAATCACGGGAATGGGAAATTTATCTTTAATATTGATGTTATTGATGTTATGCCATGATCCATCCTTCTTGTGCAGTAATACTACTAGAGAAAAGAAATAACTTTGACTAGGTTGAATTACACCAGCCCCTAACATTTCTGCAATCATACATTAAATTTCGCTCTTTTGTACATAAGGATATCTATAAGGCCTGATGTTTGGAGGAACACATCCTGGAATCAAATGAATAGCATGATCATGATCACGAATAGCTAGGAGTCTTTTGGAAGTTTCAAACACGTTGGAATGATTGTCCAAGACATTTTGAGATCTGGAGAAATAGATGATTTTAATGTTGGAACTTCTAGTGAGCATAATTATGTAATTACGTCTCGTTTTCCTTTCTTAAGAATCTTTGTCATGACATTAGAGCTTATTATCTTTCCTGGCTTCCCTGAGATACCCCGTAATTCTATTTCCTTTCCTTCTGAAAAAAATTTCGAGAAAATTTCTTGAAAATTAAAAACTACTGTCCCCAAAGATTGTAACCATTGTACTCCTAGTAAAACATCAACACCTCCCATTGGAATGGAAAGCATTGGAATATTAAATACATATTCCCCCATGGTTAGCTTGATATTATGGCATTTTTATAGAGAAATTTATAGTTCCTCCATTTGCAACCATCACTTGACATTTTGGTGCTGGGTATAGGAAACAATTCAATTCCTTGGCTACCTTACAATGAATAAAACTATGCGTACTACCCAAATCAATCAACACTATTACCTTTTTCTTCTTGATATGTCCTTCTATCTTGTGAGTTTGAGGAGTGGTAATTCCTACCAATGCATTACACGATATGGTCAGACTCGTTTATTCTTCTTCTAGGGTTAGTTCCTGGTGTATATCCTCTTCTTTTGAAGTTTCTTGTTCATTTTCTTCCTCCTCTTCATAATCTATGTAAAATAATTTATTCTCGGCACCCTTATGACCTTTAGTGTATTTTCTATCACAAATGTAGCAAATCCCTTTTGCTATTTTTTCTTCCAATTGTTGGGGTGTCAACCTTGTAGGTTGTGGAAGTCTAGGAGTAGCAACACTTCCATATTTATAGATGTGAGTGGTAGGATTCCTTGTTGCCATAGTTTTACATTCAATTTTTCTTGTCAACCTAAATCGCTTCTCCAATGAATCAGGTTCCCAAACGCGAACATCATGTTGGATGTTATCCTTTAAAGTCCCTATGAAGACATCAATCTTGTGTTCCTCTGGAATATCAGTTACTCTTATATTCAATTTTTTGAAGTCCTCAATGTGCTCCACAACTGAACCCTTTTGTTTGAGATTTATCAATTTGCTAAAGAAGGTGTTGCTCTTTGTATCCTCATAATGTGCTATCATTTCCTCCATAAAAATTGACCAAGTGACAATTTTTTTTACGAGAGAAAAGTCATCTATACCATACAAATGTATTTTGTTCTAAATGTAAAGTTGCAATGTGTACCTTTTTTGTGTTTTGCACATTATTGAGATCAAAATATTGCTCCATCTGTAGTATCCATGTTATGGGATCATTACCATCAAAATTCCTCATATTCATCTTTGGAATATGGTGGTTCTTCCATCCAAAATTAGATTTTATTAAATCACGATTAACATTAATTTTGTTCTCCTCATGAGTTTCCTCTACTATCTTTTCACCATTAGGAAACAATTCTTGTATCAACTTTGTCAATCCATCCATGTCTGCTTTTAGATCATTCTTCATGTTTTCCATGTTGTCTTTCATTTTTTCATCGATATTAGCTTCCATGTCATCCATCTTAGCTTCCATTCCATCTTCCATGCCATCCATCTTAGCTTCCATGCCTTTCTTCAAACCATCCATCTTATATTCCACGATTTTCTTCAAAACTTCCATTTCATTTTTTGTTGCTCTTTGTGAGAGCGAAATTTGGTGCACTTGCTCTTGTAATTTTGATATTTCATATTGCACTTATTCCTCTTCACGAGTCATAGTAGAGCATTCTAAAAGATTAATGGGTGTTGAATTCTTTTTAGGTGGAATTTTAGAACCCAATACTAATATCTTTGCTTCAATATTTCCTTGGAATCACTTCAAACTAATTTTTCACACAAGACTTATGCAATTCGAAAAACAAATACATACATTTTTCTTTCTTTTGAGGAGCTCGATATTGAAACTGAATTAGCTCTGTGATTTTGGATCTTCAATATTTGAAATTCATCCCTGTATTAGCCCTATGAATCTTCTTTCAAACTCCATAGGTCTGGCCTAATTTGGGTTCTTCAAGGCAAATTTATGCCCAATATCCAACAATGACCTAATTATGGACTTGTTCAGTAGAGTAAACTTGTACGATGTGCCACATGTCACTATTTCCTCCTTCGGCTCTAAAATTTATACACATGAAACTATAGTCCATGTACTTGCAGCCAATTTTTACAGAATTCCAATCCAACACTCAGAGCGAGAGTTATGAGGATTTTCCCATGGTCACCTCTTTGAGATGAAATTCGGGAGCCTGAAAAAACCCTAACTTCCACAGATCATATCTCAAAAAATATTGTGAAACAAGATCTGAAATTTTTACAGGAGGTTCCTTAGAATTTTGGATTTGCTTTTCAAAACTTTCAGCTTTTGAACCTTCGTAGAAAGAAATTTATAGCACAAATTCCACGATGTCCTATTTTAGGTGAAATTCAGGAGCCTGACAAAACCTTATCTTCCATAGATCATATCTCCAAAAATGTTGCGAACCAAGATATGAAATTTGTACATGACGTTCCTCACTATTTCGGCTTCGCTCTGTAAACATTTCAGCTTCTGAACCTTCGTAGAAAAAAATTTCTAACAAAAATTCCACGATGACCTGTTTGGAGCAGCAAAACCCTAGAATCCCAAGCTCTGATACCAAATGTTATGTAACCAACTCCAAAAATAGAAGAAAAGAGAGATCAAAGCCTTAGAAATAAGCCACTTCCAGGGGGAAACCTCCTTTACATTACATAAATGAACAATTATTGAATTATACAAATGAAAAAACCTCCTTCTATATATAGGATTCCATGGGGTCACAATATAATCCTAGCCGACTTAACAATAATAAAGTAAGGGCACAATAATAACAATATTGGGGTTACAAGGGTTCAACAATAAAAATAAGGGGGTTACACTAACAACAATAATGGATTATACTAGTAGTATATGGACCTAACATTATATAGGTGCACCAGTGAATGGTAAAGTGCTTGTGCGGTAAATGTTTTTCCTATGCCTGCACCTCAAGTGATAAACAAGTAGAAGGGATTTCTAGGATTTTTTTTCTTCCATAGTATTAATTATTTTAATATTGATTGTTGTTCTTGATTTAGTTGTCTCCTAATTTCGTTATATGCCAATGTGTCCAAAACAAAGAGACATTTAATGAATTCTCCATTCTTTGTTTGTCCAAATTGAATGTTTTTAAATTGCATTTTTCTTGCAGATCATGTTGAATATCACATTTTTCAATAAAACAAGTATTGGTTTCATCTTCCAACGGGAAGTGAAGCATAAATATCTCCCTTTTTTGGATGCAATTGTAGTAGAAGTAACATCAATATCACCAAATGCTCAGATTAAATGGGAAAACCATTTTAATTGACATTGAAAATATGTTTTTGCAACAAGTATGCCTTATTCCATGTTTCATTAGCCTTTTTTAATGTTTATTCAATTTTTTTGTATGGGATGTAGCGCATCATTTGTATCTATAATGGTTTTATGAGAAGTTGTGTTCATTGTATCAAATGAACTATATGACACATGGGAATTTTATTTTCTTTGTTGTTCTTTTTGTGGTTGAATATGAGGAAACATATTCTAATGAAAAAAGGTTCTCAAGTTGAATGGGTCATGTGACTTACCTATCAATAGTTCTTGTCAGTCTAATTTATGGAGATTAATTAGAGCATGTATTTTAAAATCACTCTGGGTTTATAAACTTAGAAGCACACCCAAAGTATATGGATCTTATATTTAATTAGTGTAGGAAGTAGTTGCTTAGATGAAAATAATGGAAATGCATATTAAAAATATAAACTACTAATTGTAAAGAAAGAATAGAAATTCTGATCTATAAGCATGAACAAGTGAATATATATTTTATTTGAATCATAGTCAACAAGGAAGAGGCTCTTGTATTAGAGATCCTGATTATCCTTCCTTGTGATTTATATTTCAACAAAACCAATTTCACCATAAAGCATAACACACCTAATTTAAGAAAGCAATAAAGGATGAATGCATAAATACAAATTCCAGTTCAATTCTTAGTTCAAGGAATAAGCTCCTACTTTGAGACCTGGGTTGTCCTTCCTTATTCAAACTAGTCACTAAAAGGAGATCAATTCTAAAATATGAATGTTCATGACATACTAATAAGTTTATACAGAAAATATTCACAAGAGATTATGATAGAAATATACATAAAACTAAGATGCTAACATATTCACAAGTATGCACATCAATTAACAATATAGTGTACTTAGCTTAGAATGGGGGCCCTCCACCTTTTCTTGGTACACCTTAAGACAATCAACTACATTAAATCACCATTCACATCCCACAACAATGATGCATAAGAAATATAAAACAAGTCTTCAAATGTGTGTTATATCATCATTTTTCACCCTCATGTGATTAATGATTGTCTCTTTGGCCTTGGGCACCCCTTCCCCCCAGACTTGAACAACTTCATAAAAACAGTGTCTAAAAAACCCATACATGACTATGCCCAGAATTTTTTGCGTATATACGCGAGTCCATTCATAATTTTCAGCGCATGCTATTTAAATCATTAAATATATATATATAATTCCTTATTTTCGAGGCAGGGTGATGGTTATTCCCGTAATTCAACCATCTCAGCCCGTGGCCCAACTGTTTCCAACTGCTGAAACTACTTTGAGGAAGTATAAAAGCCCCTCATATGCATGGCCTAAGGGAGGGAGAAAATATAGATATTATACTCTGTTGGAGCCCTATTTCGAGTCTGATATTCCCGTGCCTCCTGCACTTCCCGGGTATATTCAGGAAACCCTTGTTTCGTTGAGATTCTTGTCATTCTATATGACATCTAGTGTGCACACATCTTGGAAGAATTCTTGTGAGGCGAGGGCCAGACGGATCCAGAGGACGGTATGCTTGAAGACAATGGAAGGATTTAGGTGATCTCTCCACATTTCTATCACTGTACGTGCCATTTATAATAAGAAGAACCATCTTTTTCCCGATATTCACGTGTTTATATCTCTTTATATATGTGTAATAATCATTAATTGAATGTTTAACTGTATTCTTATGATATTATACATGATTTACACTGACTTTTAGGGACTATATATGTTGTAAAACTAGAGTTTCATGTTCATTCTTTCTTTATTTCCAGGTTACGAAGCACGAAGAGTTGCTAGGGGTTTGCACCCCACAGGATCTACATCAAACGTTGGACTTTCAGGTAAGTTCTACAACTTGTTATATCTATTTTTCAGTATGAAAGATAGGTTAAGTGAGTAATTCTTGAATGGTATGCCCTTGATCTGTGAAGGTTGCTGACCCAAAAACCTTTAGGGAGTTATTTCCCAAAACAGAAATGGTGGCTCCACTTGGGATCACATTCTTGTGATTTCCCTTTTGGGTTGTTTCATCTATCTTGAAGGTTCCAATAGTTTCTATCACTTTTTCCAGTTCAGTGAACCTGTTTCCAGTCAGACTAAAGACCTGGTCTCCTGATCAAGCTTGACCCTTTTTGTTTTTCTTTATTTACCTTTCCATATGCGGTTTTTCTTCTACAGAGTTGCGTATACACGCTGTTTTTAGTGAAGGGACCCGCGCATACATGAATTTCCTTTGACACAGTCGCGTATATATGCATGTTTCTAAATTAATAAGGCACGTATGCCTGGGTAAATTTTGAATTTTTTAATTTTAAACATTTTTGGTCTTGTCTGCCTATGGTGGCTTGTTCCTGTAGTATCTTTGAAGTCTCTAGACTGTGTCTAAAGTGGTTTTGTATCTTTTTCTCTCTTAATTTTCTGAAGACCGGCTCATTTGGTGAAATCTTTGTTTGTTGTGCTTGCAATTCTGGCTTGAGCACCAAGATATTTTTTTGAAGATTCTTGGTTGTTCTGAGTATTCAGGACAGAGAGCTTGTGCTCATTTTCTCTTTCCTAACTTTATGTGTTGCTTTGCATTTTGACTTTTTCCTATTTTTGTGTTTGGTTTTCTTGATTTCATTGACTAGGTCTTGTTGCAATTTTCGAAGAGTCTCTTTTTTATTCTTTGGAGTTTGTGTTTGCCGTAATTTTATGCTATTGTGCTGAGTTTATTTGTTGGGTTTCTTGTCTTCCTCTTTCCCATACAAGCCCTGCTACGAAGGTAGAATAGTTGGCTTGGGGGAATTTTTTTGAAATTTTGTTGAAACTCGAAGTTTTCTTAACTCAGTAACTGGATAGTTTCTTGGTCTCTTTGAAGTCTCTTTTCTTTATAAAATCAAAAGCCCAAAAAGAATTTTGTTTTCCATTGCCTTTGTTTCTCATTTTGTTTAATGGTCTCTTTTCATCTTTTGGAGCTTTTTGGAAGTCTTTATTCTTCGGTTTCTTGACTTGATTAGGAAGGGAGTCTTCTTTTGATTTTGTTCTTTTACGTCAAGTATGTTTTTGGCATATTTATACATTGAGTTTTTTATTTGGAACTAGCTTTGTTGACTACCAAAAAGTGATTGAACCTTGGTATTGTTAGATATTTCTCTTTTCTTTTTTAGATCTAGCATCTTAATATTTGCATGCCATTAGTAGTTTTCATTTGGTGCACATAAGCATATTTAGTATTTTTCGCAACTTTTTGAGGCATGTGGAGTCTGGTTATCTGAAAAGAAACATAAAAAAAAGAGTAGTCTTGTAGAACCTGTGTAGAAATCACTCTTCATTGAAAGGAAATCAGTGCATTTGCATATAGTTTGGTTTTCATTGGTTTCTTTCTACGTCATACAAACATCATCGATTTCATTTCCATATGCCCTTGACATAAAGTAACAGCCAATTAAAATAAGCGATATAATTTAAAAACAACTAGCAATTTTTGTATTAAGTGTCATACATCAACTAGCTAGGTTGTAGGGCCTTGGATTAGGTGAGTGGAGAGTTAACTCTCCAAGGCCACTCAAATTTTGAAACATAGAATTTTATTAATGAGAAAAATTCAACACCGTTAGGTGGATTTGGAAAGATTTCCTCCAGAGAGTCAAGCACGAGGGAGAGTGCAGGCAGAGAAGAGAGATACCCCCTCTCTAATTTGTTGAATCCTGACCTAAGACCATTCCGCCTGGCTACCACCATGGATTGGTGGCCTTAGTTGCCCATCCTAGGTATCACACAGGTGACTGTGGGGGGTGTTAGCTCCCTGTAATTTGCAAGATTGGCAAATACAAACTGCAGAGGCTACATATGAACCACTTTGGGATTCTAGAATCTAGCCCTCCTAAATCCAGAGAGGGATATCTCTATAAAGTGCAAAGATTGATGTATCTTTAAGGCTTGAAAAGTGATATTAGGCTAGTTATGAGGAACAAGGTTTTGTTTGGTTTTTGTTGGGAAAAGATAAATGAAGGTGAAGGAAGTCCAAATGAAGGGTGAAGGTGAATGAAAATGAAATATTGATTCAGCTAACAAGATAGGCAAGAAGCAGTTTCAATCCATTGGGATATGGAGTTATAGTAGGATTTAATTGAAACAACAAGGTTCAAGAGTGGTCCATGGGGCAAGTCATCTATGTCTAAGGATCTCTTTGAAGTTGATTTTATGGAATGGAGTGAAACAAAAAGAAGGGGAATCAAACAAATGAAGAACAAAGAGCAGCCTACAATCAAGTAAGTACTTTGAAACTATCCTGATTTTGGCATGCACTTAAGAAAGACATAAAAGTTATCTAAGATCAGGTAAGTACTTTGAAACTAGCCTGCTTTCGATGAAATTTCAATAGAAAACATTTAAAACACAAATAGAATAGCTTAATATCAAGTAAGGACTTTGAACCTATCCTGCTTTCATCATATTCCAAGGAAAAACATTCAAGATAACAATAAAAGTAGTCTAAGATCAAGTAAGGACTTTGAACCTACCCTGCTTTCAACATACTTTAAGGGAAATTTTTAGACAACCTTTGGAGAAAAGACTAGAGGACAGGGCTAACCACAGACTTCCCTAGTTCAACTCTACTTAGCAGACACTGAAAATAACATTCAAGAACAATGTTTAAAATCTAGAAAGTAAGAGAAGGGAACACCAACATCTTGACTGCTTGGAAAATATTCAATCATTCTTAAATAACACAATTGGAAGAAAACATTCAGATAAAGCTTATCAATAAGAGCAGGGTACCTTTGACAATAAATCATAACTTTATAATTGTTGTTCTTTATCAGAGAAGATGGACAGAATGGAAACAGAAATAAAATGACAAGTTACAATAAGAAAAACATCACCATTGACATAGACTAGGATCCCATAAATCAGCCTGTATTGATGCTTCAAACCAATTACAATCTTCAAGTCCAGTGGGTCTTTACAACTTCAAACTTTTCATCTCAACTTAGGTATCTTTCAATTACAAAACAGAGCTTATAGCAGCTTCAGAAAACTATTTACATGCATCAGATATTCGGAGACCAACCTTTGCCTCATCTTCTAGAGAGGTATTTATAGAAGAAATGAGGAGGTGGCATGTAAAATAAGATCTTTAGGTTCAATTAATACAATTAATGCTTCTCGGCCTTTGAGGGGCTCAAATGGAGAAGATTTCTGATATTTCCTGTATTAATTGATTTTCATTAAGTTATTGAGCTACTTGGGAGAATTTGTTGACTTTGAGGCTCTCCCTTATCTTTGTAATAACTTTGCTGACAGTTGTAATAAGTTCCTTTGGCTTTGAAATAACTGTTCAGCTGCATTGAGGCAAATATCTTATGTTCTAGCAATAACTAGGCCTCTTTTGAATGCTTTGAGGTTGCAGGTGGCTTTTGGTAGCCGAGAGGATTCAATTAGCCTCTGATGTGGTAGTGGAGGCTTCTTGGATTGATGAATTTCTTTGTCTTTCTCTAAAACAACTTTAGTTTACTTTAATTCTGTGTTTTAGGTCTGATTAGGCTTAATCTGTGTCTTCTGGTCTTTATGATGTCTTTAAATCTAGATTAGGCTTTTGATTTGGTGAATGGGTGTCTTAATCCTTCAAAATCGTGTCAATGATATTTGATTCTTCATCTCTGTTGTGGCTAGATCCTTTAATACTGATACTCTTTGTTTGATTAATTTTTGTTGGGTTTTGTTGCTGTGCAGGCGTTACAGAGGATTTTATAATGTCACCAGTGTTCATGAGGCACCGGTAAATCACAATGTGAAACCCTGCAGAATGATCCTCCTTATGAATAATGGCCTGAGGGATCGTCATCTCCGGCCTTTGATTTTATTTTTGAAACAATGGAAAACCTACAAAAACAAACAAAAAGTTATAAAAATCCTACGTGGATGGGTATAGACTGCTTTAGAGGTTGAGGTTAGATCGCAGCCGTTGGATGAAAGCATCCAACGACGAGGATTCAATGCTGAAGATAATGGAGAGGCGGTTGGAAGGGTGAACGAAGGATTAAGTCTAAGTCATTGATCTGCAAATATCAAAGGTCGAGATTAATCAGGATTATATGATGCAGAGGGGGTGAATTTATAACGAAATGGAGGAATTTATAAAGGAAATGAGCGAAAAACCTTAGGCAGAAGGGAAATGGGGTTAATGAAGTTTGGGGTTGCGGAAATATTCTGGGCTGTTGGATTGAAATAACCAACAGAGATCAACGGCGGAGATTCGTTGAGGAAGTCCCTCGGAAGAAATGGTGGAGGTCGATGGTCTAAATGGCGAGATTAAACTGGGGTCGTTAGATCTCAGAAATCAACGGTGGAGATTTAACAAAAGAAAAAGTAATGGAGATGGAAATGGTGGTTTCGGCCATAAAAACCACTGGTTTCACGCTGTTCTTGAGTGGTTTCCAAATTTTCTCAAAAAAAATGCGATACACTCCGCCGTCTGCCACGTTTCTAGATGAAAACCCTTTTTTCGCATAATTTTTTGGCGTTAAACCTCTGGCGCAAAAAAAGTGCAAACAGAATGCCATCCGTCGAATGGAGGGGCGCAGATCCATCAGTGCGGATCGAACGCGATGGAGGGCAAGATGCACGAGCGGAAAAGGGAAATCAGGGTCAAAGGCGGATTAGATCTGGACCGTTGGATCACAAGAATGAACAGTCAGGATTTAACGATGGGGGAGGAAGGTCCCAAAGGAGTTGGGCCTATTGGGTTGAACATGGACCGTAGGATTTGAATGATGAATGGTCTAGATTACTTCTCGAGATAAATGAAAGGAATATGAAATGGGGGTCGGGCGGAGATCAGAGACAATGTGGACCGTTGATCTGCAGAGATCAACAGCGGAGATTCACTGAAGGATTATACTTTCAGATTTTATGAAAAAACAAAGGAAGACCGGGATTAACCTGGACCGTTGGATGTTGGTGAATTAACGGCCCAGATCAAATCGTAGGATCGCAAATTAGCGGAGGAAAGAGTAAGGCACAAAGGGGATGCACCGATGCGATTAAGCGTAGGACGTTGGATCTATGAGAGATCAACGGTGGAGATTCATTCAGCGGTTTTAACTTCAGAAGGCTTGGCGGAGGGCGATTAAATCTGGACCATCGGTTCTTATGGATTCGACGGTCTAGATTAAATCGCACGATCGAAATTCGGAGGGGAATGGAAATGGACAAAAGAAATTTTGCAATTTTCTAATTTGCGATGGAGCAAGGACCGTTGATCTACAAACAAGATCGATGGTCAAGATTTGATCGTGAAGGCCCAAAGCGGAAGGGCAGGTTTCAAAAATGGAGCAACATGGACCGTTGGATCTGGGATCATTGAAGAAAATCGACGGTGGATAAGAGATCGCTGGATCACAATTGGAGGGAAACAATAAACCATTATAATGC
Source organism: Pinus albicaulis (assembly GCA_034641835.2). NCBI lineage: Eukaryota > Viridiplantae > Streptophyta > Pinopsida > Pinales > Pinaceae > Pinus > Pinus albicaulis. The sequence goes on along the minus strand of CM076570.1, from coordinate 990,031,641 downwards.
ATCCAATGAACTTTTGCAATGTGATTTGCCGACGATCGTTGATCGGGTTTAGATCAACGACTGATGTTCGCCGATACAAAAAACAGTCGGGCTTAATGGAAAGTCGGAATTTATGAGTTTCAAAGGAGAAAAAGGTTTTTTCCAAGTCTTTTTGTGTTTTAGCGCCCGATTGCGGGGCTCTTGGTTTTACAAAGGAAGCAAGAGATCGGGGGTTAGAAGAGAAAGTGCTCAATCACATCGGAACTTTTTTGAAAGCGGAATGCGGATAAGGAAAGAGGAACGCCCTGATTGTGATGGCGCGATGGGGTTTAACGGTAGGTCACAGCCTCGGGTCTTATGCAGGAAAAGGAGCTGGGACCTAAGGCCAAAGGGGCTTAAGGCCTTAGTCCAAAAATGAGTTTTTTAGGCCAAAATGAGGGATTTTCAATGCTTTTCTAGCTTTCGGTAGAAGGGGAAAAAGAGGCTTTTAAACCTTCAAAAGGAATTTAAAAGGTTTAAAGGGAATTTTGAGGGAATGAGGGGTAAATGAAGAGTTTTACGGATGAAATGGATAAGAAAAATGGAGAAGGGAAAATGAGGGAAAATGAAACTTTTCAGCAGTCTTTTCCTTTGGTAAACAGCAGATTTCTCAGGATTTAATGAAGGAAACAGTAGTGCAGATTTTTCTGAAGGAAAAGAGACATTATCAAGACTTCAAGAACTCAAAATTGGGAAATAAAATTGTTTCTTGAAGGCTATAGAGATCTAGCCACCATTTGATATGACAAATTTTTATAGGTGGCTAATAGTGGCTCCACATGGGGATGGTGCCTTCTTGAGGGTATCAAGAACTTCAGACTTGTCTTCTCTGGAAGCTGATCAATGCCTCATCCATTGGGCTGGACTCGCTTTCTTCACTGATCTTCTTTTGCTCTGATAATGTTAGCATCCATTAAGACCAATGGAATTCAATCAAAACAAGCTTTCTACCTACCCAATCCTAATGATCTAACATTTTTTCTTCTTTTCAGAGTGCATTTGGATTGGCAAACTCTCTTTTTACAAACATTTTATTCTTTTGGGAAAACATAAAACTATTCTACTTCTACCCTTATTTCTCCATGAACTCAGATTAAGCAGTTGAGTTCAAAAACTTCTCTACCTAGTTACTATCTGTCAGGATTAGACAGCCTGACAGATGTTTTATTCTCTACATTCTAAAGACAAGAAATTTAAAGGAAAACAAGCCAGGATTGGATAGTCTAACTTGTTGCTGATCTATGGAATAAAGACAGCTACTCATGGACAAAAAATTTGCAGAAAAATAAATCAAAATGGTGAAGGCTTACGATATGAAAACTAAAGAACATCCTTCACTCTTCTTCAGCTCTGTTTTTAGGCATGTTTGAGTTTTTTTTCTCTTTGTTCACTGGTTCAAGTTTTGGGCACATTAGAACCAGTTCTTCCATCTTTGGCTCAAGATTTAAACAAGTTAGAGCCATGCATATTTTTGGAATTCAAAGGTTTAGATTTTGAGTTTGTTTGAACCCTTTTTCTTCTATCCTAATCTTCCTAACTGGTAAGCCAAGATTAAGTTGTTTGGTGGATCTATTTACTAACCTATCAGCAGTAAATTAAAAACTAATTAGTCATGATTAGGCTGTATGACTAACTAGGAGTGTGTTTCTTAGGAGTGGCATTTAAGCTTGCACACTTTCAGACTTTTATTTCTCTTTTTTGGTATGGGGCTGTATCTTTCTTGTTTTTACAATCTGCCCTCTTTTTCCTGTTCTATTGTTTTTGTATTTTTTCATTTTCTAACTTTGAATGCAATGAAGAGTGTGATATTCACAATGAGAAAGAATAAAAAAAGGCTTCCAAACTGATATGGTCAAGAAAAATAATGTTTGAGCATCCTGCCATTGACAAGACCCCCAAACAGTTCAGCTCCAATCAATTCTTGTAAAAAAAAAGCATTATTTCCAGCAGTAGAATGAATGAGATAAGGGCCAAGCCATAAGTTATCAAATTTACCATGCTTTCCCTTATCTTCTCTTCTTAAAAACCACTTTAACACTTTGTCCCCAATGTTGAAATTGCTGGCCTTTGTCCTTCTATCAAAAATCTTCTTGATGCTTTCTTGCTTTTGTAATGTTCTGTTGTAGACCTCCTCTCTAGTTTGCTAAAGGTGTATGGTCTGATTTATTCTTCTGATAATGTCATTGTCTTCAGACTGCACTTCTTGGATCAGCTTCATGACTGGCACTCCAAGGCTGGTTGGAAAAATTGCATCCACTCCATATACAAGCTGGTAGGGTGACATTCCAATTTATTTTTTAAGTGTCAATCTGTCAGCCCAAAGTGCATGTACCAGTTTTGTGTGCCATGACTTCTTATTGTCCTCCAGCAACTTCTTGATTATGTTCACCAAGATTTTGTTTGAGGATTCTGCTAGCCCATTACCTTGAGGGTAATAAGCAGTAGAATGCCCCATGTAATTTGATACTTGTGATAGAATTCCACCATCTTATTAGATCCAAATGCAACAACATTGTCAGTAATTATCTTCCTATGGCAGCCAAATCTAGATAGGATATCAGTTTGAAGAAACTTTATAATAATAGAGTTATTGGCTTGCCTAGAAGGGATGGCTTCTATCCATTTGGTGAAGTAGTCTGTTGCAGTGAGAATCCATTTGTGTTGGGCAGATGATGGTGGATGGATTTCTCCTATGAAGTCAAGTCCCCACTGTTGAAAAGGAGCTTCAACAATCATTGGATGCAAAGGTAAGGCCAGAAATTTTCTTTTTCCTTCAAAAAGTTGGCATTTATGACAGGCAATGATCATCTTATGGACATCCTGAAAGAGGGAGGGCCAATAAAAACCAGCTCTAAGGATTTTGTTGGAAGTGGTCTTCCAATAGAGGTGGCCTCCACATTCTCCTTCATGGAACTCGTGCTTAACCTTATCTGCATCATTCTCAGGCAAACATTTAAGCAATAAACCACTAACATTTTTCCAATAAAGACATTTATCTAAAATGCAGTAGTTCACAGCCTTTAACTTTAAAAACCTTGCCTTTGTTTTTGTCAAACCAGGAGGTGTATTCAGATTGAGCAAAACATATACAATATCAGCATACCAAGATGAATTCAAGAAATCATTTTCAATAATAGGAGTTAACAACTCCCCTTGTTCATCTAAGGCATTTATCATATTTATATCAAGAGATTCAAAATTTGATTCAACCATTAATCTAGCTAATCCTTGGCCTTTAATGAGTTTAGTGGGCTTGATCTCCAAATCATATTCAAGAATAACAACAATCCACTTACCTCTCTTTCCATCGAGGTCCTGTGTTAGAATGTCTTACACCACTGAATTGGGCACAAATGCTATGATGTGGGAGTGAAGGATGTAAACTATGAAGTCTTTTAGAGATTTGACTAAAGCAAAAGCTTGCTTTTCCATGATGTTGTACTTCAGAGGAGCATCTCTAAGTGCCTTGCTAAATAATGCAATTGACTGCTCTTGTTCCTTTGAATTTGTCTGCAATAGGATAGTAGCCACTGTATGTTTCGATGCAAAGGAAAAAATGAAAAAATCTTTAGAAAAGTCAGGACTTATGAGAACTGGTGCTTTGGTTAACGCTTGCTTTACCAGTTCAAAAGACTTCTTTGCTTCCAAGGTCCATTTGACTCCTTACTCCTTCTTCAGCATGTTTTTTATGTTTCTAAGGAGTTCAGCCAAGTTGGGAATGAACCTTCTCAAGAAATTAATCTTTCCAATGAAAGATTGAAGTTCCTTGATATTCCTTGGATGGTTGATTTTCAAAATACCATCAATCCTTGATGGGTCAATCTTTATTCCCTCTTCTGATATGATGTGCCCAAGAAGCTTGCCTTCTTATATCCCAAACATTGTTTTCCTAGGATTCAGAGACAACCCATACTTTCTGCACCTCTCAAAGACTATTTTCAAGTGTTCTAGGTGTTCTTCATCTGTTTTAGAAAACATAGTGATATCATCAAGGTAAATAATGATGAAGTAGCCTAGTTCTTTCGAGAATGCAATGTCCATGGCTCTTTGAAATGTAGCACCAGCATTCATTAGACCAAAGGGCATTTTCACATACATGAAGGTGCCCCAAGGTGTAGTAAAAGTTGTCTTTATTTGATCATCAGGATGTACTAAAATCTGATTGTATCCTGAGAAGCCATCTAGCAAAGAAATTATTTTGGAACCAACTACCCTTTGTAGAATGTGATCCATCTTGGGTAAAGGGTAGTTGTCCTTCAATAAGGCTTTTTTTAAGTTTCTAAAGTCGATGAAAAGCCTTATTTCACCTCTCTTTTTCCTAACTGACACTAAATTAGACACCCACTCTGAATATCTAATAGGAACAATAATACCAGCTTCATACATTTTCTTGATTTCCTTTTCAACCAAAGGTAACTGAACAGGGTTTATTCTGTGCGGTTTTTGTTTGAAAGGTTTTTGGTTTTCTTTCAGGGATATCTTGTGCTGAATTATTTCTGTGTCATAGGATTTGAGGTCTTCATAAATCCAAGCAAAAACATCGGAAAATTCTTTAAACAGCTCTATGTATTTCAGTTTGATGTGAGCTGGTAAAGTCTTAGATAGTTTGATCATCTTTGGGTTTATTTCACTGCCTATATTACACTCTTCTACTTTTGTTTCCATGGGCTCCAGTTTTGGCTTCTTTGCTACATCATTGAAATCAAATAACTCTTCCAAAGGGACCAGTCCTTTTGGAAAATCATGTGTGTTTGATTGCAGTGTTTCTAATTATTCTTTTCCTAAATCTGCACTAATCTCTAAGGTATGTTTCAGCTTGTTAGTCAACAGATTTATCTCAGCAATCTTTGGAGATTTTTCTTCTTCATCATGTAGATTTTATTCATTAGAATAATCTGTTTCATAATCGGACTCTGAACTTGGTAGTTCAAATTCATTTCTAGACTGTAAGAAGTCTTCTATTTGTTTGTCTCCATCGAACACTTGCCAATATTTCTCATTGTCAGGGACAGCTAGTTGAAATTTGATTTGAGTAGTGCATAGTTTGGTTTCATAAGGTGTCAAGCATGTTCTAGCAGCAAATGCCAAACCATTGGCAGCAATATTCTGATTTCTCGGGACAAAGAGAAGCTGAAACTCATCAAATGTTTTCAATAAATCAAGGGTATCATTCCTATAGGCTCTAAGTCTGGGATTTTTGGCGCAATATTCCCCATTTACTTGCCTAATTATCAGTTTGGAATCACCATGAACCTTTATTCTTTTGGCCCCTAATTTCTTCAATAAGTGCAGGCCCAAAAGGAGGGCTTCATACTCCGCTATGTTGTTGGTGCATTAAAAATTCAATTTGTAGCAATGTCCTTTAGCATGATTGTTCACTGTATTGTGAAGCCACACTCCTACACCCACATCAGTCTTAGTACATGATCCATCAAAATTCATGCTCCAAAGAGGACTAGTTTATGATTCATTAGTTTGATCATTATCCCCTTCTTCTAGTGTGCTTTGGGATTGTTCTTGAAGATCAGCACTGTGTTGATTCTGATCTAGCTCCTCATGTTTTTCATTGTGTTGAGGATTCCTTTCTTGACTTTCAAGGTTAAAAAGCAATGGATGACATATTTGCAGCTCTAGACCTGTGATTAGTTTGCTATGATTTTTAGATTTAGTAAACTGTTTTGAAGCTTCTGTCTTATCTTCCTCTTTTTCTATGTCAGCCTGTATGTTATTCTGAGGGGTGGCCACTAATTCAGTTAAGTTTTATTTCTCATCTAAAGTTTCATGATTGAAGAGTATAAATGAGTCAAGGCCTGTATGTACAGAATACAAAGGAGAGTTTTCAGGTCTGTCTTGGCTGGTAACCATGTATTGCATATGAGTTTCCCTGTAAAGTATTCTAGTCTGATTGAAAACAGGGATGGTTGCATAAGTCATGTCCATTTGCATTATTCCTTGTAACTTAGTTCCCCAAGATCTTGATAATAGCATACCATACTTGGGGGGAACATCAACCACAACAATATCCATTACTAAAAATTTGGCTGGGATTTGTGCTAAGTTCACACAGAGGTCTTTGATCAAACCTAAACATTTTACTTTGCTTGAGTCAAAGGAGTAAAGATCTTTGTAGGGTCTAGTGATTTCAAGGCTTAGACTCTCCATTACAACTTTGGGCATTAAATTGTGAGAGGCCCCTGAGTCATGCATGGCATTGTGTAGAATCTTGTCATGAATCTTCAAATTGACATAGAATGGAGGTACTGGCCCTTCCTGGTAGCTGTTATCACTCAGATTTTCCTTGAAGTTGTTGGGAAGAGGAAAGGGGTCTGAGGTAACCACAAACCAACTTCTAGGTACAGAATATAGCCAATATGTACCCAGAGAGGGCTCTCTTTTTAAGTTTTAGCTTGGTTTTTGAAAGATATTAGGCTAGTTATGAAATTTTAGGGATTTTGATTGTGTTTGGGTGATGAAATTCTATAGCAAAGGGGTAAGACTGAATAGTTTAGGCCATTGGGCTAATGGAGTCAAAGAAATATGGCTTTACTGGATCAAGTTTCTTAACAAGATATGGTTTCACAGGGCAAGGTAATCAAATAGGGAACAATTAAAGATCTAAAATGAATGGAATGGACTCGAAATGGGTGAAGGGAAATTAAGAATCCTTCAACATATTCGAAAGAGGGAACTTGAATGATTATTAATAAAGAGAAATTAATAATTCTTTACAAAATAATCAAAATGAATAAACTAGAAAACAACAGCAATTAAGAATTCACTGTTCATACTAGTTCAGAGGAAAACATTAAGAATAACAACGATTGAAAACAGATTGCACTCAAGCACTTTCTAAATTAATCTTTTTCGTTTATCATTCAGATATGAAACATAAATGGTATAATAAACAAGTATAAAACTTTAAAACAGAAGAGATAGATGACTTATTGATCCTTAATCTGACTCAAGAATCCTGTGAAAAGTCCTTTGCATCAATTATTTATCCAGTTAGCCATGCAAAATTTGTCCAACAGCACTTTATTCCAAAATAATCAGTATTACAGCAATTTCTAAGAATCCACCCCTCAGTACTCTAATTGAGGGAGTATTTATACAAAAAATTATAAAAAATATCTCCTAACAAAGTGAGATATATTTTAGGATGACTTATGAATGCGTTACAAGAAAAATAGAGACAGGTGATCTCGTAGATAAGAGAAAAGGTAACCGATGTTGTGTTGTTCCTATTTTATGAATGTGCTGGAGGTAGGCCCTATAATTTGGCTTGCTACTGTCTTCTTTGGTAACTCTGTGTTGGCTGCTCTATTTTTACTGATACTTTCTACCTGTACTGATACACTTTGACCTGTTTGATCTCTGTTTATCCTTTTTTACTATTACTTATTGTAGTAAATAATCAAATTTATCCAAGAATATTTTTACAAAATATCTAACATCTCTTCCCACCATTGTGCTTCTGGTATTCTGGTTCTTTGAAGCTTTCTGAGTCTCATCAGTCTCTGTATATCTGAAAAAAGCAGGTTGAATTGGAAATAAGTGTTTTACCTCATGTTTGAGATAAAACAAATTTTCCAGACTATCATGAAGAATTTTGCCTGTGGGCAACGCTTTTGCTGCTGATGAACTTGTCGATGAATTGGCCTAATTGTCTGCATATTTATTCAATTTCTCAACATAACTTTGATGGCTCATTAATTTATCATGAGAAACTAAAGGACTTGGCAATCCTTTATTATGAAAAATATCCAATCTCTTTGTAAAAGCATTGATTTCTTCCTGCATATCATGGCATCTTCTTTCTAAATTCTGCATTAGAGTTCTTTTAGTAAAAACCTTTTTTACCTAAAAATTTGTCCCTGTTCTGTCTTGGATGCCTAGCTCCTCAAGTTGATATTTATTCTTGGTATTCAAAAACTATATGAGCTCATTGGCTTCTTCAGGCATATTCCCTAATTCTTCCCTTGCCTTTTGAACTTCTTCCAGAGCCAATTTAACTAAATCATTTTGCTCATACATTATTTGGATTGATGGCCAGACATCATTTATTGACTGAGTGATGTTGGCCCAAAGAATTTCTTTGATCTCCTTCAAAGGCTTCTCCAATGTGAGATCCTTTTCCAATGCTTTGACCAATTTTTCTAACCTGTTGATTTCTCGTCTTTTCTGCAACACTTATTTTTGAGAGATCATACTTTTGTTCCAAGGAAGTAAATTGTACCTTTGTTTTCTGGAGTTCTGTCACTTGGAGTTTCAATTCCTCCATTGGTTTTATTAATTCTTCAGTGCTTAAATTGGAAGTGTTGCCCTGTGCTAGTCCTGTTGACTGACCTGTTGTTGTTGTACCTGTAATCACTACTGTTGTAGATGTTGTGATGTTTGGTGCTACTGTTGTGACTACTGGTATTACGTTGGGAGGCTGAGAGGTCGATTCTCCCTACTTTTCTTTTAATGCCTTTTCAAGTTCTTGTTCAGTTTCATTCAGTTTTTCATTAAGTTTCAAGAGAAAATCCATCAATTCTTCTTCAGTTTTTTGCTTTATTACCTCAGTAGTCTGTGGATGCCTTGAAGATGGTAGCTTTAGCTGCTTCCTTAGGACTGCAATATCATCATCTTTATTTTTAATCAAGGCTTCTGTAGCCTTAACATCTTTTGGATTATGACCCAATCCAATAATTATTTCTTCCAAAGTTTTTATTCTGTTGTCCTTGGCCTGGGAAGAGGCTTTTTCAAGATGCAATTGAGCAGTAGTATTATCCAAGGAATTTTGTAATCTTTGGGCCATCATTGACTTATCAGTCGAAGTTGAATAAATCATCTCTCCAGTTTGCTTATGTAGTTCAATCTGATCCAAAGGATGAATATCCTTTGCCATGACTTCAAAATTGGTTCTGACATAGTCTGCAGCTGTTTGAGGCTGCTGCACTTTAGGCTTGAAATGACTCATCACCATTTTACCCTGCTGGATGTCATAGGCTGACATCAATCTCTGTTGATTTTTGGGAGCCATTTTCAAATATTTATTATAGACTTGAAGTCTTAATGGATCATTTCTGGCCTTTATATTTATAAATGTATTCTTAATATTTCAAGCATCTTTCACTGGTGGTTTGAAGGAATATACTTCTGCACTTTGCTTTCTTTGTAGTTCTTTTCTCTCTGAGTCAATGGATGTCCCACTGATTGTGAATGTTTGCTGGATATCCAACTCTTCTCTCCTATGACTATCAGTGGTTTATTGAACAAATTATTCTTCTGAGAGAGGATTTAATCTTTGTCTTTTGATATCAGGCTGTTCTGAAGGTCCACTGATAGGCGTAGCTGTTTCTGCATCTCTCTTTTTAATTTTTTCTTCATTGAGAGGAGTTTGTAAGATTGAAACTTCTGCCACATTGATATGAGTGGGAGAATTATGTATTTGGTTCTGTTCCTTGGAAGTTTCAGGCTACTCTGACATTGTAAATTGCTCTGTGAATTGTGTACTATTTTCCTTTTCCTTCCCTTTGGATGTTGTTGTGGCTGGTGCACTGGTCTCTTGCAAATGTTGCTGAGAGGTTCCAGCAGAAGAAAGACCAATTCCTGGTCTTTGTACCTACCCAAAAGAATCCAGGTCAAGTATTTTCTCAAGATATTTCATAACATTCTCAACACTGACCTGTTCACTATCTTGTTCTATTAAGGTCCTGTTAGAGTCGGTCTGTTCATCCCTCCGTCAGAGATCAAAAATATCTTTTGTTGCATTTCATTTTAGGTGTCTCATTCAGTTCGGTCATTTGCATTCCATTGGGATCATCGGTCTTCTGACGGAAGGGTCTTCTCACTCATGTCCCTCGTGTTTTGTACCTGCTGGCTCAGGTCTGTTCATCGAAGTTCATCAAAATCATTTTACAGTCAATGACAGTCAATGTTTGGTCTCTTGGTCAGTAAAGAGTCACTTCAGTCATTAGGTCTAGGGTTTCGCAAATTTTGTCTTCAAAGCGTCCAATAACGCCAGTAGGCCAGAGGGAGGTTCAAAATAAGTTTTCATCACAAAATTTCGTTGTTATATTGCTTGATCGTGACTTTTCTTCAAAATTTTGTTTTGAAGAAAAATCGTCGTTTTTTCCTTTATAATAAATGCCATGTATATTTTAAAGTTTTTCAGTCATGAATTACTCTAGGCGCAGCCCTGGTCATCCTTTGCCGAAATCCAATGCCAATGATCCCTGCATAAAATAGACAAGTTTCGTCATTCAGCTCCAAAAATCAAAAGGAAACAAGAAAAATAGAGTTCTCTTGTAAAAGTGCTAAAGTCTTCAAACAGTGGGTTTTCTAAATAAAAAATCGAAGTCCATGCCATGAAAGATTTTTTCTTTGTTTCACAATTCATTGGCGTAGCAAAATTCAGCTAGGAGCCAAGAGAAATCATAGACAAATCAAGGAGGAGGCAAAACAGTGTTTAAAGGCCGAACTGTGGGTGAAATCCACTTTCGCGACGCATTGGAAGGTGGTCGCGGTGCATAAGGCGGTCGCGACGCATAGAGCAGCCCGCCACTGTGCTATTTTGAACTGGTGTGGTGCACAGGATTGACACCAAAAATTTTGACATTGCCTCCAATAAATTCTAAATCACTCGGTCTAATTTATCCCATGTAAGTTCAATTGATGTTGTAATTTCCATTTAAACAATGTTTGGTGTGATTGAAGATTGAATAAGAGAGTTTTTGAAATGTCAAATTATACACCCTATCATTGTGTTAAGAAATGCTCTCTTAGGGTTTGAAATTGGTGTTTTAAAATAAGTCTTGTGCCACATATTCCTTTTCCCCTATTGTTTGTCTCTCATCACTGTTATTTCATCAACACACTATCCTATCTAAGAGTCATTCACCCCTAAAACGCTATTCCCTCATATCCCAAGTTACTCATTCCTAAGTCCCACTATCCCTATCCCTAAAGTAATTGCAATTTTTTTTATTATTATTCATTTCACTTGTAAAAAATTCCCAAACCCCAAAAATTCAAGTGGTTGTCCCTTGTCCCTAGGTTTGTCAAATTTCCAAAGGGCAAATTATCACTTGACAAGACCCCACTGTCCACACTACCCTATTTTCCATAGTCCCTCCCACATTTGGAACTTGGAGACAGAGACACCAAGTCCTCATTTATCATTTTCAACCAACCAAACATACAATTTACATATGCCTTGCAAACACCAACGGAGATGGACACAGAATCATCATATGAACAAGACAGTGACTGAACTGCATGCACCAGGAGGGCATTGAAATGTCGCAAAATGCATGATAGGCTCCAAATCTTGGCCGAAGCTTCTTTGGCTGAGCATAGAACTTGATGAGGGACCTTCAGTCCAAATTTCAAGGAATTTGGAGAAAATTTTGTCATTTTTGAATTTTTGGTCACAAAACAGATTTTCCTGCTCGACGCGTAGTGCCACCTTGCACGCGCTTACGATTGGGAGATCTTCTGGAGGAAAACTTGATATTTTTGGATTTTTTATAAAAATTTATGCATGCTCAGGAATGTCCTAAGGATTTCATCAAATTCTGGGTTGCCTAAAGAGTCAAAAACACCTTGAAAATGGCCCTTCTGCCACCTTTTGCACACACAGGAACCAGTCTTGGGAGATTGAAGGTTTTGAGGGGCAAATGACATCCAAATCTAGCAATTCCACTTGTTTTGGAAAGTAGACAGGCAGGGCTTTCCAACAAGCTATCATGAGCTCAATTTGGACTTCTAGAAGTGCCTCAAAATCAGATCCAACTTTGTGCTACGCATACAGATTTTGGGCGTGGCGCATAGAGAATTTTGGCCTCATTTTCACTCAGTAGCTCAGAATTTCGCCCAGTTTTGACTAGTTTCACTTTTTGATGTAACTCTTCATGTAACTTGATGTAAATTCATGACCATGATGTAATTTTGGCACATTTTTACCTATTATAGTAGATTCATTCACTAAAAAGTGAAAATTAAATGAATGAATTAGTTTCCTACCATATAGAGGCAAATTGTTTGATTGCCTAGATTTCAGTTCCTAGTTTAGATATGGTTGAAACAGCTCCTAGAATGATGAGCTCGACCCCTAGAGGCATGGGAATGAGTTAGGCTTGGCTATATCATGTAGTTCTTCAGTCTTTTCCAGAAGTTGGATACTTGGGAATTGTTAAGAACTTCATTGTACATCACTTCTGCATTTTTGGCAAAGGAAAGACCAGGGTTTTGCAGCACTTTTTGGGATCCTTGTGGCTCTGTGTTTTGATGGTGTTTCTTCTCTATGTATTTGTAAGTTCACTGATGTTTATGTGTATCATTTCCCTTCTCTGTTCTTCTTAAATTAAACAAATCAGTGTTAAAGGTGGAATTCAGTAGCTTTGCTTTGCTCTGCCTTTGGTTTTTTTTTATTTTACATGTTTTCATCTGTTTGGAGAGGATCCTTGGGATCTATTGCCCTCTTCAGCTCCTCATCAGTCTAAAACCTTCCATCCATTCAATTCAAAACATCAAAACCATTGCCTTCCCTGCCCCAATTAGAATTCTGCAAAAACTGGGCCTCATCCCCGCACCCAAATTTGCCTTTCCCTTTTCTCCAACAAAAACCCCTAAAATCAAATAAAATCCTTGCACTTGTATACGTAGCCTAAAATTAGTTCTTATTTCAGTCATCTCAAACCCTATTGATACATTTTTCCTGAGATTGACCCGGAGAGAGCCCTCTCCTGTTCTGGTAGGGCTAGCTACCAGATTTATATAGGGAATTAAATAATAAAGTTAAGAGTTAATATGTGAAAATGAATGAAAGCGCTAAGTATAAAAACATTAAAATTATGTATTTAACTTGTGCTTGAATGAAAAAGGGTTTTTAATGAGATATTGTGCAATTTTCCTAAGTAAAATAGGATTTTACTTAGGAAAAGATTTATGGAAGTAAATGAATGACTTATGGATGGTTTTAAGTACTTAGGCTTTTTAAATTATTGGGCCGAGGGTCCGGTCCCTCCAAAAGTCAAAGAAATGCCTTGAGCCCCTCTAATTTTCAAATGCCTTAGTACTTAGGGGAAATTAGTGAAATTTTTAGGGAAAAATGAGAAGGGAAGTTAATCATTTGACCTTGTTTTGCTTGAAATTATTCCAGTGTAATGTCTGCCTTGTACTTGTGATCAAATTAAGGATTAACACATTTAGAGCCATTATCCATCACATGTAAATCTGCAACATCATCTACCTACCCTACCTACTTTAACCTACCATTTTTCTTCTTTATTAGGGTGCACTTAGACTGGCAAACCCTTATCACACTTTATTTTCTTTTACATGTAGAAATATATATAAGTCTAACCTTATTACATCCAAGGGATAAAATTAAACTGTTGAGCTCCTTTTATTTACTCTACCTATCTACTTATCTGCCAAGATTAAATATTTTGGTCAGATTTTATTCTCTATCTCTAAAACATAAAATTGAAACATGAACTAGCCAAGCTTAAACTGTTTGACTGTTCATCAATTGTGGCATAAGATACAAGTTGCACACAATTTGTTTATTTACATAAGAGAAAAAAGTAGTGGCATTTAGACTTGCACACTTTCCTTGGCCTTTCTTTTTGGTGGGGTTCATTTTCTTTTACTTTTTTTGGCCATTTTTATTTTTTTCACCCTTTGATTTTTCTTTTAGGGTATACCCTCTTTACTTTTTTTTTTTTTTGATTTTTTGATTTTTTGAAAATATGGAAAACCTTTGCAACAAGGAAGGTATGAACTTATTACATAGGCCATCAAGTCAATCATGATATATGACACCTATTGGTATAGGAGTCTAACACTGGCTCCACTTGGGGATGGCTTTTCCTAGTGAAAAGTCTAGAACAGCAGATCAGTTAGCCTCATAATGATTTTGACTGAACTACGGAATCTTCTTCTGCTTGTTGCTTTATTGTGTGTATGACAGTGATACCTTCTTAATCTTAGGGCCTTCTCTTCGGGCTTCAACTCCAGCAAGTTACTATCCACTCAAAACTGTGACATTACAAAGGATATAGTATGTACATGTTAACAATCAGGATATCCTAATAAATATGATCAAAGTAATGTTTCAACATTCGACCATTAACTGGCCCATCTTCAGTTTCTGTACCATCCAAGTCTTTCAAAAAATATGTATTGTTTCCTTGTAAAGCATGGATAATATAAGGTCCTTTCCACAGGAAGTCAAACTTCCCATGTTTTCCCTTATCCTCTCTTCTGGAATCCCATATTAATACTTTCTTTCTAAGTTGGAAATCTTCTACCTTAGTTATTTTATCAAATATCTTCTTTAGTTTCTCCTGCAATACTTGGGATCTCTGATATACTTCCTCTCTGGTCTGCTACAAATTGATAGTCTGGTTTATTCTTCTTTGAATATCATTAGGTTCAACCTGAGCTTCTTGAAGTAATTTCATTACATGAACTCCTAAAGATGAAGGAAATACAACCTCAATGCCATAGACTAACTCATAGGGACTGGTCCCAATAGATTTTTTGGTGGTGAGTCTGTTTGCCCATAGTGCATTTGTAAGTTTCTTATGCCAATTTTTATTGTTTTCCTCCAATAATTTCTTAATAATATTAATGAGACTCTTGTTGGAGGACTCAGCCAGTCCATTACCTTGAGGGTAATAGGTTGTGGAATGGCTTAAGGTGATATGGTATTTGTTATAGAAACTTATCATCTTCTTGGATTTGAAAGCAGCAGCATTATCAATTATGATTTTATCAGGACAACCAAATCTAGATAATATGTTGGTTTCTAAGAATCCTATGATCACAGTGTCATTGGCTTGTCTGGAAGGAATTTCTTCCATCCATTTGGTGAAATAGTTCGTGGCAGTGAGGATTCATTTGTGTTGGCCAGAAGAAGGAGGATGGATTTCTCCAATGAAATCCAGGCCCCATTGTTGGAAAGGTTTTTCAGTAGAAATTGGTTTCAGGGGTAAAGGTAATAGTTTTCTCTTGCCTTCAAAAATTTGACATTTATGGAAAGCAGTGACAAATTTCTTTACATCAGAGAACAAGGTTGGCCAATAAAATCCAGCCCTTAGGATCTTGTCTGCAGTTGATTTCCAGTAAAGGTGTCCACCACAGTCTCCTGCATGAAATTCATGGAGAGCCTTGTTAGCTTCATCTTTTAATAAACAATTCAATAGAATTCCTTCATGATTTTTCCAAAAAAGAACATTATCTAGAATACAAAACTTTGAAGATGTCATCTTTAAAAACCTTTTCTTTGTTCTGGATAACCCTAGAGGAGCTTGCAGATTTAACAGTACATAAATGATATCAACATACCAAGGTGAATCTAAGAAGGCCTGACTAATTTGTGGAGTCACCATCTCCAATTCGTCATCCAGTTCATTAATGTCCAAGGCTTGGAAATTTGTTTCTGTCATGAGTTTAGCCAATCCCTGTCCCTTTATAATATTTGTAGGTTTTATTTCAATATCATACTCTAATATGGTAGCAATCCATTTACCTCCTTTGCCCTCAATTCCATCCTGAGTTAATATGTCTTTGACAACAGCATTTGGTACGTAGGCTATCACATGGGAATACAATATGTAGATTCTAAAATCTTTAATGGCTTTTATAAGTGCAAAAGCTTGTTTTTCCATGATGTTGTATTTTAATGATGCATCCCTTAGTGCTTTACTAAAAATGGCTATAGGTTTTTCACATCCTTGATCATCCTTTTGTAATAAAACAGCTGCTACAGTGTGTTCTGATACAAATGAAAAATATTATGAAGTCTCTATCAAATTGTGGACTGGTAAGGACTGGTGTTCTGGTCAAAGCCATTTTAAATTATTCAAATGCTTGTTTGGCTTCTACTGTCCATTTAATACTTGAATCCTTTCTTAACATGTTATTAAGCAATCTAATTATTTCAACTAAGCTAGATATGAATCTTCTCAAAAAAATTATTTTTCCTAGGAAAGATTGAAGTTCTTTGAAATTTCTAGGGTGAGGTATCTGCAGTATAGCTTATATTCTAGCAGGATCAATTCTAATACCATATTTGGAGATGATATGGCCAAAAATTTTACCTTCTTCAAGACCAAACAAAGACTTCTTTGGATTCAGAGAGATACCATATTTTCTGCATTTTATGAATACTTGTCTGAGATGGTCCAAATGCTGCTAATCTAATTTAGAAAAAACAGTTAAGTCATCCAGATATATGACAAGAAAATCATGAATTTATTTTGCAAATGCGATGTCCATTGCTCTTTGGAAGTTTGCTCCTGCATTTTTAAGTCCAAATGGAATTTTAATATACATGAATGTGCCCCATGGTGTTGTGAAAGTTGTTTTTTCCTGGTCATCAGGATGAACCAGAATCTGGTTGTATCCTAAGAACCCATCTAGAAGAGAAATCCTAGAAGCACCTACTACCCTTTGTAAAATGTGATCCATTTTGGGCAAAGGGTAATTATCCTTCAAAGAAACCTTATTTACATTTCTTAAATCAACACATAATCTGATCTCTCCAGTTTTCTTCCTAGTAGGTACTAAATTAGACACCCACTCTGAAAACCTAATGGGAGAAATTATCCCTGCTTCATACATTCATTTGATTTCTTTTTCGATTAAGGGCAGTAGTACAGGGTTAATTCTTCTGAGTTTATGTTTGAATGGTTTCTGATTTTCTTTCAGAGGTATTGTATGCTAAATTATAGAGGTGTCATATGATTTCAAGTCTTCATAACTCCAGGCAAAGACATCCTGGAATTCTCTCACTAGTTCAACATATTTTAGTTTTTGGTCAGTAGGCAAAGATTTAGATAACTTTATCATTTTAGGATTTTCTTCAGTTCCCAAATTATATTCCTCAATATCTACTTTCAATGGTTCCATTTTGGGTTTCTTTGGAATATCGTTAGAATCGAAAAGATCTTCTCGAGGAGTTAATCCTTTAGGAAAATGAGTTTCTTTTAAGTTAATGACCTCAGATTCTTCTTCAATAATCTCATCAACATCCATTTGTTTAAGGTCTTGCATTTCTTTTTTGGTGAACTTTGTTCGATGAAGCATTTGAATTACATTTTATTCTGAAATGTCTGTTTCTTGTTCATTTATTTGATCAGATTCACTGACTGTATCTTCATCTATGTTACTATTAGAAAATTCATTCTCTAGAATCAGGAAATTGTTAATCTACTCATCACTTGCAAACACTTTCTAGTTCTTAAAATTTTTAGGTATGGCTGGTCTGTGTTTAATCTCAGTTGTGAACTGATGATTAGGTTCGAATGGTAATTTACAGGTACTGGAAAACATTGCTAGAATATGGGCATGCAAGTTTTGTTTTCTTGGGATTTTAGCAAGCTGAGTTTGTAGAAAACTTTTAATTATTTCTACAACTGTTTCTCTATATTCTCTCAGTCTGGGATCGTTTGTTAGAAAGTGTCCTTTTATATGTTGAATGATTAAATTAGAATCTCCTATGAGAGATACTCTAATTGCCCCTAATCTTTTAACAAGTTTAAGACCTAGCAAAATATCTTCGTATTCTGCCATATTATTGGTGCACTTAAAGTTTAATCTATAGGCATGGCCTTCAGCATGATCATTTTCAAGGTTGTGTACCCAAACTCTAGCTCCAGCTCCTAATTTATTAACTGAACCATCAAATTCTAAATGCCAAAGAATTTCATGTTCATAATTGGTATCAGGAGTTTCAGGAACTTTTTTAACAGTGAGATCTGGTTTTTTACTTTCTTCTGGTTTTTCTCGGGTATCTGATGTTTCATTGTCCTCAGAGATTTCCTGGATTTGAACACTAGATTTTCCATCTGTAATTTCTTTTGGTTTTGTTTCCGGAACTTCTAATTCAGTGGGAGGATCAATTTCAGCATTATAAAGAATAAATGAATCCATATCAGAGTGTACTGAGTAGATGGGGAAATTTTTAGTTTTCTCCTGACTACTGACTACATATGTCATTATAGTTTCTCTATATATTTTCTTTGGGTGACCGAAAACTGAAATAGTAGCATATGACATGTCCAATTGAAGAGATCCTTGAAGCTTTGCACCCTAGGATCTGGACAATAGCATGCCATATTTTGGAGGAATATCTGCTACTACTATATCCATCAAAATTTTTTTTGCAGGGTATTGAACCAGTGAAACACACAAGTATTTGATTAATCCTAAACATCTCACCTTATTTGAATCAAAAGAAAAGAGATCTTTGTATGGACTGGTGATATCTAGGTTCAATTTCTCCATTACAGATTTGGGCATTAGATTGTGAGATGCCCCAGAATCAAGCATGGCATTATGAAGTATTTTATCATGTATTTTCAAACTTATATATAATGGAGGAGTTCCTCCATTAACTGTTTTTCCATTTACTTCAGGGCCAAAGAGTAATTTGGGTTGGTCATCAAAAAAGTTTACTGAGTCTTCACTTCTAGTGATATTGAGTGATCTATTGATTTGACTTCGGTAGACATCATGTTTAGCTAATTCAAACAATGGAACAACTATTTTTAATTTTCCTACTTCAGCCTCCAGATTAAAAGGTTTTTCAATTTGAGTTCTTGTATTTCAGAAAATTGGATTCTCTTTATCTTCTGTGTTTTCTGTATTTTTCTCCTTCTCAGGAGTGGGGTTGTGGACTGAGGTTGTTTCCAAATCAACTTCTGGAGGTTCCTCTACATTTCCTTTGGGAGGAAGAGTACTGTAAATTTTTCTGTTATTCAGTTGATTATCAGATACATCTTCAATAATTGGGTTAGCAGGATTAGGATCTGTTCTAGAAAGAATATGTACAGGGGTAGTATTGGTTTTACCTTTGAGGGGTTGTTTTGTAGCTTTATGTTTATTTGTTTCAGGGACATCAATTCTTCTGCTCCTCAGATTATATTGCTTGTGGACTTCATAAATGGCTGTATCATATCCCTCCTTGAAGTCAAATGATTCTCCTGAATGAGTTTGGAATTGTTTAAGAATGTGAGCTTCTTAATCATCTTGGGTCAAGAAAACTTCCTGTTCATTATTGCATCCAGATAAGTTGTTTATTTGAGTATATTCTATTGGTTCATCAGAATTTGAGGCTTCAACATAATTTTCCTGGAATGGGGGCCTAATGTTTTGGTCAGGACCGGTCTTTCTAGTGTTTTGGTTTTGGTTCTTTCTGAAATTTGGATTTCTCCCAGTATTGCTCGGTTGACCATCCCAAGGAGATTTCCTTTCAATTGTTTCTACTCTATCTCCTAGCCTTTCCATCCCTTTAATAATAGCATCCAGTTTCTGTTCAAAAGCTGAAGGCTCTTCTTTTAATGGTATCCTCCTTTCACTTCTGGCTTTAGCTCCTATAGATATCAGGTTGGCTTCAACACTAATAGCTATACTTTTCATATCTTCTAAAGTCCGAGGTGATCTTTCCCTAAGCTGGTATGCCATATTAGAATCAAATCCATCAGGTAATTTGATTAATGCTAAATTTGGATGAGGTCTAAGGTTTTGGGGAATAGCATTGTAAACATTATTGAACCTAGTACAGTAATCTTGCACAGTTTCTTGTGTTCCTCTTTTTAGATTTTCATATTCTGATAAGATTTGAAGAGGATCTTTCTTCTTTTCCCATCTGTTTAAAAATTTTCTATAAAGAGCTTCTAGGTCAGTGACACTGTTTGCAGGAAGGGCTCTAAACCAGGTTCTAACTTCTCCAATAAGACTTTTGAAAAAATATTCTCATTCTTACATCATCGGCATCTATTTCATAAATTTCAAAATAATCGATCATCTTTTTAGAATGCTGTTGTGTAGTGTAGGTACCAGAACCGTCAAATGGAGTGATTTTACTTTGGTAGTCTTGGGGCATAGCCCCTGGATTGCCTGGTAATACCAAAGGAGCATATCTGTTTGCCATTGCAGGAGGTAATGATGAAATAACAGTTGAGGTTGGTCTGGGAGTGGTGGATGGGGGAGTAGAAGGGGTAGTTTGAGGTTGAGATGTTTGAGGAAATGTTGATGAACTTGGAGAGGCTAAAGTGATCACAGAAAGATTTGGTGTTCCTTCAGAGGTAAGCTCAGATTGTATGGAATCCCACAAGTGTTTTTCAAGATGTGAAGTAACAAATTCAAGTTTTAAATCTTTAATAAATACTGGGTCTTGAACCAAGTGGGACAACTCAGATTTAGAAAAATTTACAAATAAAGAGGTTTGAAATTGCTCATCAAAAGGTTTGTCCTCAAGGTAAATCCACTTCACAGGACAAGATATTGATCTATAGAGAGGCCGAGAACTAGCAGAACTTTCTTGGCTCTCTTGTCTCCTAAGAATTCTGGAGATCAGATTCGGATTTTCAAACATAGGCGGTGGATTTGGATCAGGATTAGCCCTGGTGTAATGAGTACTTTCTGAATCCAGGTTTCTAGGTGATTTTGTTTTTTTGGTTTTTTGTCTAAATGGAATGAACAATACAACTTCAACAATCTCTTTAAGAGGTTTAGATATTGGATTTGGATTTTCTTAAAGATTTATTTGACTAGAGGGACTAATCAAGTGTCTGAAACCAAATGTTCAGTTCATAAATTAGACCGGAGATAGACTAAAGCAGCATTTATTTACTTATGCAATTGCAAAGCAAGAGCAATTTCAAAGGCTACCTGGCTAACTTCAGGCTCCGTCTATAGTTTATAAAGTAAACAATAGTAATAAACAAATTATTCAGATCCCCAGTGGAGTCGCCACTATGTTATCACTCAGATTTTCCTTGAAGTCATTGGGAAGAGGAAAGGGGTCCAAGGTAACCACAAACCAATTTTTAGGTACAGAATCTAGCCAATCTGTACCCAGAGAGGGCTCTCTCTTTAAGTTTTAGCTTGGTTTTTGAAATATATTAGGCTAGTTATGAAAGTTTAGGGATTTTGATTTTGTTTGGGTGATCGAATTCCTTAACAAAGGGGTAAGACTGAATAGTTTAGGCCATTGGGCTAATGGAGTCAAAGAAAGATGGCTTTACTGGATCAAGTTTCTTAACAAGAGATGGTTTTACAGGGCAAAGTAATCAAACAGGGAACAATTAAAGATCTAAAATGAATGGAATGGACTCAAAATGGGTGAAGGGAAATTAAGAATCCTTCAAAATATTCGAAAGAGGGAACTTGAATGATTATTAATAAAGAGAAATTAAGAATTCTTTACCAAATAATCAAAATGAATAAACTAGAAAACAGGAGCAATTAAGAATTCACTGTTCATACTAGTTCAGAGGAAAACATTAAGAATAACAACGATTGAAAACAGATTGCACTCAAGCACTTTCTGAATTATTCTTTTTCGTTTATCATTCAGATATGAAACATAAATGGTATAATAAACAAGTATAAAACTTCAAAACAGAAGAGATAGATGACTTATTGATCCTTAATCTGACTCAAGAATCCTGTGAAAAGTCCTTTACATCAATTCTTTATCCAGCTAGCCATGCAAAATTTGTCCAACAGCACTTTATTCCAAAATAATCAGTATTACAGCAATGTCTAAGAATCCACCCCTCAATACTCTAATTGAGGGAGTATTTATACAAAAAATTATAAAAAATATCTCCTAACAGAGTGAGATACATTTTAGGATGACTCATGAATATGTTACAAGAAAATTAGAGACAGATGATCTCGTAGATAAGAGAAAAGGTAACCGACATTGTGCTATTCCTATTTTTATGAATGTGGTGGAGGCAGACCCTATAATTTGGCTTCCTGCTGTCTTCTTTGGTAACTCTGTGTTGGCTGCTCTATTTTCACTGATACTCTTTACCTGTACTGATACTCTTTGACCTGTTTGATCTCTGTTTATCCTTTTTTACTATTACTTACTGTATTAAATAATCAAAATTTATCCAAGAATATTTTTACAAAATATCTAACATCTCTTCCCACCATTGTGGTTCTGGTATTCTGGTTCTTTGAAGCTTTCTCAGAGTCTCATCAATATCTGTATATCTGAAAAAAGTAGGCTGAATTGGAAATAAGTGTTTTGACTCATGTTCGAGATAAAAAAAAAATTCCAGACTGTCATGAAGAATTTTGCCTGTGGGCAACGCTTTTGCTGCTGATGAACTTGTCGATGAATTGGCTCGATTGTCTGCATATTTATTCAATTTCTCAGCATAACTTTGATGGCTCATTCATTTATCATGAGAAACTAAAGGACTTGGCAATCCTTTATTCTACAAAATATCCAATCTCTTTGTAAAAGCATTTATTTCTTCCTGCATATCATGGCATCTTCTTTCTAAATTCTGCATTAGAGTTCTTTTAGTAAAAACCTTTTTTACCTCAAAAATTGTCCCTGTTCTGTCTTGGATGCCTAGCTCCTCAAGTTGATATTTATTCTTGGTATTCAAAAATTGTATGAGCTCATTGGCTTCTTCCGGCGTATTCCATAATTCTTCCCTTGCCTTTTGAACTTCTTCCAGAGCCAATTTAACTAAATCATTTTGCTCATTCATTATTTGGATTGATGGCCAGACATCATTTATTGACTGAGTGATGTTGGCCCAAAGAATTTCTTTGATTTCCTTCAAAGGCTTCTCCAATGTGAGATCCTTTTCCAATGCTTTGACCAATTTTTCTAACCTATTGATTTCTCTTTTCTTTTCTGCAACACTTATTTTTGAGAGATCATACTTTTGTTCCAAGGAAGTAAATTGTACCTTTGTTTACTGGAGTTCTGTCACTTGGAGTTTCAATTCCTCCATTGATTTTATTAATTCTTCAGTGCTTAAATTGGAAGTGTTGCCATGTGCTAGTCCTGCTGACTGACTTGTTGTTGTAGTACCTGTAATCACTACTGTTGTAGATGCTGGGATGTTTGGTGCTACTGTTGTGACTACTAGTATTACGTTGGGAGGCTGAGAGGTCGATTCTCCCTGCTTGTCTTTTAATGCCTTTTCAAGTTCTTGTTCAGTTTCATTCAGTTGTTCATTAAGTTTCAAGAGCAAATCCATCAATTCTTCTTCAGATTTTTGCTTTATTACCTCAGTAGTCTGTGGATTCCTTGAAGATGGTAGCTTTAGCTACTTCCTTAGGGCTGCAATATCATCATCTTTCTTTTTAATAAAGGCTTTTGTAGCCTTAACATCTTTGGGATTATGACCCAATCCAATAATTATTACTTCCAAAGTTTTTATTCTACTGTTCTTGGCCTGGGAAGAGGCTTTTTCAAGATGAAATTGAGCAGTAGTATTATCCAAGGAATTTTGTAATCTTCGGACCATCATTGACTTATTAGTCAAATTTGAATAAATCATCTCTCCAGTTTGCTTATGTAGTTTAATCTTATCCAAATGATGAATATCCTTTGCCATGACTTCAAAATTGGTTCTGACATAGTCTGCAGCTATTTGAGGCTGCTGCACTTTAGGCTTGAAATGACTCATCACCATTTTACCCTGCTGGATGTCATAGGCTGACATCAATCTCTATTGATTTTTGGGAGCCATTTTCAAATATTGATTATAGACTTGAAGTCTTAATGGATCATTTCTGGCCTTTATATTTAGAAATTTCTTCTTAATATCCCAAGCATATTTCACTGGTGGTTTGAAGGAAGATACTTCTGCACTTTGCTGTCTTTGTAGTTCTTTTCTCTGTGAGTCAGTGGATGTCCCACTGATTGTGAATGTTTGTTGGCTATCCAACTCTTCTCTCCTCTGACTATCAGTGGTTTCTTGAACAAATTATTCTTCTGAGAGAGGATTTAATCTTTGTCTTTTGATATCAGGCTATTTTGAAGGTCCACTGATAGGGGTAGCTGTTTCTGCATCTTTCTTTTTACTTTTTTCTTCATTGAGAGGAGTTTGTAAGATTGAAACTTTTGCCACATTGATCTGAGTGCGAGAAGTCTGTATTTGGGTATGTTCCTTGGAAGTTTCAGGCTGCTCTGACATTGTAAATTGCTCTGTGACCTGTGTACTAATTTACTTTTCCTTCCCTTTGGATGTTGCTATGGCTGGTGCACTGGTCTCTTGCAAATGTTGCTGAGAGGTTCCAGCAGAAGAAAGACCAATTCCTGGTCTTTGTACCTGCCCAAAAGTATCCAGGTCAAGTATTTTCTCAAGATATTTCATAACATTCTCAACACTGACCTATTCGTTATCTTGTTCTATTAAGGTCACTTCCATCCATTCATCCATATTTGCAAATTGTTCAATCTCTGGAATTCTATGGTGAAGGTATGGTGACAATTTGTTTTTCATTCTCCTATCACATATAAAGCTGTTGGGGTCATAAGGTACCCACCAAAAACTTTTTTGCAATTTGAGATAGTCTTCTAAAATTCTTTCTACTTCTTTCCCTGCATCCCTAGTGTTACAGACAAAAAGGCCTAATTGACTCTTGATTCTAAGCTGAGGTTTTTTCTTTGCATTGCAAAAATGGACTATGTCTGAATTTATCATTTGTCTGAAGTATTCTAAGGCAAAGAGCCTCATTGGAACGTACTTTGGTAGCTTTAAAGGACAGAGCTCACACCCATATATCCTAATTTCTATATGATTCTGGTATAGGTACCAATCACCTATCCTGTATTGCTTTTAGAGTTGGAGGATTTTCTTCATATCATTATTGACCCTAGGAGGAGAAACTCCTGTCAATAAGGTAGTTTCTGGATGAACAAATAGGTTAATGAATTCATTGTAAGAATAGGGAGACTCAAAGGAATTATGGAAGATTGAATACCAGAAGATTACCAACTTTGGATTTCCATTGGTGTCAAGTTTTTTGACAAGGAAGGGGAAATTATCTGACTGATAATAGAGCATGAGATGGTATATAAAAGTGGAGTATTTGAAAACTTTTTCATTTTCTAATATCATGAACTGGTCATGAATCTTATCAATAATGTAGGAGGTAAAGTCATATTTGACAGTAGGGGGTTGTCCAGGAGTAAAAATTGACAACAACACTAGGGTTAAGTTATCAACGTATTCACTAGTGTTGAAACCGATTACAGAAGATATCATATTCAATATGAGTCTGCCCATATCTGTGAAAAAAGTATATCCATAAGGAGGAGGGCCTTTGGGTTGATGTTCTTCAAGCATTAAAGTCCGACAAAGGCGATTCAACTCTTCTTGGGATAAATTTGTCGATTTTTCAAGTAAATCTCCCATAGAAAGGGGAGTCAAGGCTTGACCGGGATGAAATTGTAATATTTCATTGATAGACTGAGAAGTTATTTGGAAAAGAACGGTTTGACTTGGGGACATGACTTCTCGTTGATTGGGATCGTAATTGGCATGGCAGTGATAAATTATTTCAGGAAAAACATGAACTGAGGGTAAAAGATACATAGGAAGATTGGATTCCCACAGTCCAAAAATATCAAAGCCATTTAGGTAATTATCTCTGCATTGGAAAAAGATTCTAAGAGGATTTTCATTAAGGATGAGGTCCTTTATCTAGAAATCCCTATCTGCTAGGGGCGGATAGTCCAAATCTTTATGGGGGGCATTCAGAGGCATAACATTCAAAGCCATAAGGATTTCCATTTCTGGTTCTTGTGGATTCAGAAAGGAATTTGGGTTTTTGATGGAAAAATGGAAAAAACTACAGGTCTAGGAACTTATAGAGTGAAATAAAGACCAAATCGTGGAATTAAATAAAAAACAAAGACTTGCAGGGTTCAACCGAAATTGGATAAATACCTGTTTCCGGGAAGTGAACAGTGATGAAAACAGGTGTAGGCAACTGCTGATAGGTTCTAGACTGTTCGGCTGCAAGTTTTTTAGCAAAGTGGTGGTTGGAAATTTTCGACAGTTGGCTTTGACGTTCTTTGCATGGGAACACTGGTCCAAGCACGAGGTAATGAAAATCACGTGAGTTTGTTTGTTTTATTCACAAAGTCAAAGTTGGCGGGGTTTTATTTTTCGGGTGGATGATGTATGCAGGAAAGGGTTTGTCGTATGTTGAGGGCGGTAAGTGGTATGTATCGCACCGCTTTTGGGGACATGCAGTTTTCAGCCAAGAGCCAGCGATTCCATTCATCTTGCGATGCATGGCGAGGCACTATTTGGAAAACCACTGCGCGATCGCACGTTATCGTTCGGTCATCAGGGCGATGTGATATGGACGACAGCCATTGGATGTGAAAGGGTTGATTGAACGGCTGTTGGGGAGGTGAGATGACGGGTGTTTAAAAGGGCGGGCCCAACATAACTAAATATTATTTAATCATATCGGGAGGAGTATGATTGGTGGGGTAAGTTCTTAATTAACCGTGAGGGTTAATTAATCCTTTTTAATGCGGCGGGGAGTCGGGACTCTTAATTAGTTGCAAATTTAACTAATTAATCCAATTTACACAATATTATGGTTATATTTTAACCAAAGGGGCGGGATATGTAATATTTGGTAGTTTCATATAGTTAAAGTAATACAGGAAATGGGTTGATTTATATAGGGAATTAAATAATAAAGTTAAGAGTTAATATGTGAAAATGAATGAAAGCGTTATGTATAAAAACATTAAAATTATGTATTTAACTTGTGCTTGAATGAAAAAGGGTTTTTAATGAGATATTGTGCAATTTTCCTAAGTAAAATAGGATTTTACTTAGGAAAAGATTTATGGAAGTAAATGAATGACTTATGGAAGGTTTTAAGTACTTAGGATTTTTAAATTATTGGGCCAAGGGTCCGGTCCCTCCAAAAGTCAAGGAAATGCCTTGAGCCCCTCTAATTTTCAAATGCCTTAGTACTTAGGGGAAATTAGTGAAATTTTTAGGGAAAAATGAGAAGGGAAGTTAATCATTTGACCTTGTTTTGCTTAAAATTCTTCCAGTGTAATGTCTGCCTTATACTTGTGATCAAATTAAGGATTAACACATTTAGAGCCATTATCCATCACATGTAAATCTGCAACATCATCTACCTACCCTGCCTACTTTAACCTACCATTTTTCTTCTTTATTAGGGTGCACTTAGACTGGCAAACCCTTATCACACTTTCTTTTCTTTTACATGTAGAAATCTATCTAAGTCTAACCTTATTGCATCCAAGGGCTCAGATTAAACTGTTGAGCTCCTTTTATTTACTCTACCTATCTACTTATCTGCCAAGATTAAACAGTTTGGTCAGATTTTATTCTCTATCTCTAAAACATAAAATTGAAACATGAACTAGCCAAGCTTAAACTGTTTGATTGTTCATCAATTGTGGCATAAGATACAAGTTGCACACAATTTGTTTATTTACATAAGAGAAAAAAGTAGTGGCATTTAGACTTGCACACTTTCCTTGGCCTTTCTTTTTGGTGGGGTTCATTTTCTTTTACTTTTTTGGCCATTTTTATTTTTTTGATTTTTTGACAATATGGAAAACCTTTGCAACAAGGAAGGTATGAAAATATTACATAGCCCATCAAGTCAATCATGATATATGACACCTATTGGTATAGGAGTCTAACAGTATCTACCCTCAATCTTTGGACCAAATAAAAGCTCTGGTTGGTCATGACTAAGATTGACAGTATCATTACTATCTCCTATGTTAAAATCCTTCAAAATTTGTGATCTATATACATATTAAGTGGCTAATTCAGTAAGAGGAACAGAGATTTTTATTTTGGCAATTTCTTGTTCCAAACTAAAAGGCATTTGATTCTTCAAAATGTTTGTTTCAGCCTTATTAACCACCACTTTATCAGCAAAATCAGTTTGCTGATTTCCTTTATTTACATTGGTCAAAATTGTTTTAACAGGAACACTAGCTGAAGTACTTGTGTTACTAAGATTTGCACTCTGTTTTTCATTGATTGGAGTGCCCTTTTCTTTGTTTTTATCAGAATTTACAGCCACTGTTTTGTCTTTCTGTTTTGTAGTTTTGGGTTTGTTTACAAGGCTGTATTTTATAGTTTTATCAGAGGTTTGGGTTTTGGAAGTTTCCTGATTGCTTTTACTCCTATAGTCATACTCTCTTGAAGTCTCTATGATGACATTTTCCATCTCTTGATAATAATATTCATCCTCATCTCTTTTGTCATCATAGGAAGTGTATAAACCTTTTTTCCTATTGTAATGAATTTCAAAGTCATCATTGTCTACTCCCAACATGGTGATATCATCTTCCTCTATTTGTTCTACTGTCTCTTCAGCCTCACTTACATAATTTTGATGAAAAGGAGGCATAATCTCCTTATCAGTGTCTCTTGGTCTGTTTTGAGGCCGATTTCTTCTAAAATTATGATTTTGGTTCTGAGATTGGTTTTTGTTTTGAAGAGTTGTTTGATTTTGACTTTCTTGTGCTCTCTCAAGGATGCTCATCTTTTTCATCATCTCCTCCATCATTCTTTCCATATTTGTGCTGGATGTGGAAAGTGTAGATTCTTCTCTAAAGGACACTCTCTTCTCATTCTTCATTCTTGCTCTTTTCTCCATTAAATTAACTTCCACAGCTAAGGCTCCTTTCTGCATATCTTTTAGAGTCAGAGGATCTCTTTCTCTAAGTTGATAAGCCATTTCAGGATCAAATCCTTCAGGGAAATTGTTTAAAGCTGAGCCTTGTGGAGGTTTGAGATCTGGGGGAAGTGCATTATACACACTGTTAAACCTAGTACAATAGGCTTGAACACTTTCCCCAGTATTCCTTTGGAGATTCTTGTAGTTCGAAAGTATTTGGAGAGGGTTTTTCTTGACTTCCCACTTGTTTAAGAATAACTGATGGAAGGCTTGGAGATCATTAATACTATGGGGGGATAAGCCTTTAAACCATTTTCTTGCTTCTCCCCCTAAGCTTTGAGCAAATAATCTAAGTTTGACAGTTTCATCATCAATCTCATTTGTGTCAAAGTAGTCATTCATCTTATCCAGATGTTGTGAAGCAGCAGTAGCACCACTGGCATCATACAATGGTATCCTGGACTGATAGTCCTGTGGAAGATTGACTAAGGGTAAAGGAAGGACTAGAGGGGCATACCATGTTGCCATGATAGGAGGTTGTGGGAAAAGTGGGGGGTTTACAGGTGGAGGAGGTAAAATGAGAGGGGTTTGATGAAATGGTGTGGTTTGGACAATGGATGTATGGATAACAGATGTGGATGGACCAGCAAGAGGTGGTTGAGCAAATCTAGGATGAGAGAAACCAAAATTATGAAGGAAATGTAAATCAGGTGGTGTCATTTCTCTGCTACTAGGATGCTCACTTCTGTCTTGGGATGAAGGTGGAGATTCAAATTCTATCTAAATTATATCATCAAGTGACCTAGTTCTATATGGGTTTCTTAAGTCAAATTGCGATTGTTGTAGAGCTGAAAGGTTATCTGGGACAGAATTAGCTCTAACAATTGGTCTGACAATAGTTGAAGATTCGGCCTTAGGAGACTTCCTAAGTATTCTTTCAGGGTTATCAACTATCTCAGGAGGGTTTGGATCATGATGGCTCCTAGTATGAATTATTTTAGAAGCCACTATGCTATGTTTTTCAGACCCTACTAAACAAGAAAAGTTTAACCAGATATGACAATCTTTAGGAGGCTAACTGATCTTTAAAACAAGAAAAATTTAATCCTTAAAGTCTTATGACTGAGTTTGTGTGATTTTATGAGGGAGATGGGTTTCCCAGTGGAGTCTTAAGGTCTGTGTAGATTGTGGAGTCACCAGGTGGAAATTTTTATCTCTTTTGGAGGTAAAAGGTTTTATGGTCCACCACCATGTTTATTTGAATACCAATCTGAAATGTTTTTAGGTTTTCTGAGGTCTTTCAGTCCTATGGGTTCTAAGAATGTCCTAAATCTATTTCAACACTTACCTACGGTGATGAGACAAAGGAAGTCTACTCTTATGGCTTTGCTAGCTGATTCTTTCAAGGTTTGATAAGCTCTTATGAGAATCCTAAGGGTTACTTAGTTTGTCACTGATTCAAATAAGTTTTATCATGATTACCATTGATTTGGTAGTGCTTGAAGAGAGCTGCCTATCACCTCAATTGTTCTTGAATCAAGTGGTTTTCTGAGGTCCTAAGGGTATTTAGAATGAAAATGACTCAGTCCCCAGCGGAGTCACCAAAATGTTAGCTCCCTGTAATTTGAAAGATTGGAAAATACAAACTGCAGAGGCTACATATGAACCACTTTGGGATTCTAGGATCTAGCCCTCTTGAATCCAAAGAGGGATCTCTCTACAAAGTGAAAATATTGATGTATCTTTAAGGCTTGAAAAGTGATATTAGGCTAGTTATGAGGAACAAGGTTTTGTTTGGTTTTGGTTGGGAAAAGATAAATGAAGGTGAAGGAAATCCAAATGAAGGGTGAAGGTGAATGAAAATGAAAGATTGATTCAGCTAACAAGATAGGCAAGAAGCAGCTTCAATCCATTGGGCTATGGAGTCATAGTAGGATTTAATTGAAACAACAAGGTTCAAGAGTGGTCCATGGGGCAAGTCATCTATGTCTAAGGATCTCTTTGAAGTTGATTTTATGGAATGGAGTGAAACAAAAATAATGGGAATCAAACAAATGAAGAACAAAGAGCGGCCTAAGATCAAGTAAGTACTTTGAAACTATCCTGCTTTCGGCATGTACTTAAGAAAGACATAAAAGTTATCTAAGATCAGGTAAGTACTTTGAAACTAGCCTGCTTTCGATGCACTTTAAATAGAAAACATTTAAAACAAAAATAGAATAGCTTAAGATCAAGTAAGGACTTTGAACCTATCTTGCTTTCAGCATATTCCAAGGAAACACATTCAATATAACAATAAAAGTAGTCTAAGATCAAGTAAGGACTTTGAACCTACCCTTCTTTCAACATAATTTAAGGGAAACTTTCAGACAACCTTTGGAGAAAAGACTAGAGGACAGGGCTAACCATAGACTTCCCTAGTTCAACTCTACTTAGCAGACACTGAAAATAACATTCAAGAACAATGTTTAAAATCTAGACAATAAGAGAAGGGAACACCAACATCTTGACTGCTTGGATAGTATTCAATCATTCTTAAATAACACAATTGGAAGAAAACATTCAGATAAAGCTTATCAGTAAGAGCAAGGTACCTTTCACAGTAAATCCTAACTCTATAATTGCTGTTCTTTATTAGAGAAGATGGAAAGAATGGAAACAGAAATAAAATGACAAGTTACAATAAGAAAAACATCACCATTGACATAGACCAGGATCCCATAAATCAGCTTGTATTGATGCTTTAAAACAGTTACAATCTTCAAGTCCAATGGGTCTCTATAGCTTCAAACTTTTCATCTCAACTTAGGTATATTTCAATTACAAAATAGAGCTTACAGCAGCTTCAGAAAACTATTTACATGCATCAGATATTTGGATACCAACCATTGCCTCATCTTCTAGAGAGGTATTTATAGAAGAAATGAGGAGGTGGCATGTAAAATAAGATCTTTAGGTTCAATTAATACAATTAATGCTTCTTGGCCTTTGAGGGGCTCAAATGGAGAAGATTTCTGATATTTCCTATATTAATTGATTTTCATTAAGTTATTGAGCTACTTGGGAGAATTTTTTGACTTTAAGGCTCTCCCTTATCTTTGTAATAACTTTGCTGATAGTTGTAATAAGTTCCTTAGGCTTTGAAATAACTGTTCAGCTACATTGAGGCAAATATCTTCTATTCTGGCAATAACTAGGCCTCTTTTGAATGCTTTGAGGCTGCAGGTGGCTTTTGGTAGCTGAGAGGATTAAATTAGCCTTTGATGTGGCAATGGAGGCTTCTCGGATTGATGAATTTGTCTTTCTCTAAAACACCTTTAGTTTACTTTAATTTTGTGTTTTAGGTCTGATTAGGCTTAATCTGTGTCTTCTGATCTTTATGATGTCTTTAACTCTGGATTAGGCTTTTGATTTGCTGAATGGGTGTCTTAATCCTTCAAAACCGTGTTAACGATCTTTGATTCTTCATCTCTATTGTGATTAGATCCTTTAATACTGATACTATTTGTTTGATTAATGTTTGCTGGGTTTTTTTGCTGCACAGGCGTTACAGAGGATTTTATAATGTTGCCAGTGTTCATGAGGCACTGGTAAATCACAATGTGAAACCCTGCAGAATGATCCTCCTTATGAATAATGGCCTGAGGGATCATCATCCCCGGCCTTTGATTTTCTTTTTGAAACAATGGAAAACCTTTAAAACCTGCAAAAATAAGCAAAAAGTTATAAAAATCCTGCGTGGATGGGTATAGACTGCTTTAGACGTTGAGGTTAGATCGCATCCATTGGATGAAAGCATCCAACGAAGAGGATTCAATGCTAAGGATAATGGAGAGGCGGTTGGAAGGGTGAACGAAGGATTAAGTCCGAGCCGTTGATCTGCAAAGATCAAAGGTCAAGATTAATCGGGATTATATGATGCAGAGGGGGTGAATTTATAATGAAATGAAGGAATTTACAAAGGAAATGGGCAAAAAACCTTAGGCAAAAGGGAAATGGGGTTAATGAAGTTTGGGGTTGCGGAAAGATTCTGGGCCGTTGGATTAAAATAACCAACAAATATCAATGGTGGAGATTCGTTGAGGAAGTCCCTCGGAAGAAATGGTGGAGGGTGATGGTCTAAATGGCCAGATTAAACTAGATTCGTTAGATCTCGGAAATCAAAGGCGGAGATTTAACAAAAGAAAAATTAATGGAGATGGGAATGGTGGTTTCGGCCATAAAAACCATTGGTTTCACGTTGTTCTTGAGTGGTTTACAAATTTTCTCAAAAAAAACACGATACACTCCGTCGTCCGCCACGTGTCCAGATGAAAACCACTTTTTTTGCATATTTTTTGGCGTTAAACCTCTAGCGTAGAAAAAACGCGAAACAGAATGCCAGCCGTCGGATGGAGGGGCATAGATCCAATGGTGCAGATCGCACGTGATGGAGGGCAAGATGCACGAGAAGAAAAGGGTGATCAGGGTCAAAGGCAGATTAGATCTGGACCGTTGGATCATGGGAATGAACGGTCAGGATTTAACGATGGGGGAGGAAGGTCCCAAAGGAGTTGGGCCTATCGGGTTGAATATGGACCGTAGGATTTGAATGATGAATGGTCCATATTACTTCTCAGGATAAATGAAAGGAATATGAAACGGGGGTCGGGCGGAGATCAAAGACAATGTGGACCATTGATCTGCAGAGATCAACGACGGAGATTCACCGAAGGATTATACTGTCAGATTTTATGAAATAACAGAGGAAGACCGGGATTAACCTGGACCGTTGGATCTTGTTGAATGAACTGCCCAGATCCAATCGCAGGATCGCAAATTGGCAGAGGAAAGAGGAAGGCACAAAGGGGACGCACCAATGCGATTAAGTGCAGGCCGTTGGATCTATGAGAGATCAATGGTGGAGATTCATTCAACGGTTTTAACTTCGGAAGGCTTAGCGGAGGGAAATTAAATCTGGGCCGTTGGTTCTTGTGGATTCGACGGTCCAGATTAAATCGCAGGATTGAAATTTGGAGGGGAATGGAAATGGACAAAAGAAATTTTACGATTCGGCGATTTGCGATGGAGCGAGGACCGTTGATCTACAAACAAGATCGACGGTCAGGATTTGATCACGAAGGCCCAAAGCGGAAGGGTGGGTTTGGAAAATGGAGCAACATGGACCGTCGGATCTGGGATCATTGAAGAAAATCAACGGTGGATAAGCGATCGCTGGATCACAATCGGAGGGAAACAATAAACCATTATAATGCATCCAATGAATTTTTGCGATGCGATTTTCTGACGATCGTTGATCGGGTTTACATCAACGGCTGATGTTCGCCAATACAACAAACAGTTGGGCTTAATGGAAAGTCGGAATTTATGAGTTTCAAAGGAGAAAAAGGTTTTTTTCCAATACTTGTTGTGTTTTAGCGCCCAATTGTGGGGTTCTTGGTTTTACAAAGGAAGCAAGGGATCGGGGGTTAGAAGAGAAAGTGCTTAATCGCATCGGAACTTTTTTTAAAGTGGAATGTGGATAAGGAAAGAGGAACGCCTCGATTGCGATGGAACGATGGGGTTTAACGGTAGGTCACAGCCCCGGGTCTTATGCAGGAAAAGGAGCTGGGGGCTAAGGCCAAAGGGGCTTAAGTCCTTAGCCCAAAAATGAGTTTTTTAGGCCAAAATGAGGGATTTTCAATGCTTTTCTGGCTTTCGGTAGAAGGGGAAAAAGAGGCTTTTAAACCTTCAAAAGGAATCTTCAAAGGTTTAAATGGAATTTTGAGGGAATGAGGGGAAAATGAAGAGTTTTATGGATGAAATGGATAAGAAAAATGGAGAAGGGAAAATGAGGGAAAATGAAACTTTTCAGCAGTCTTTTCCTTTAGTAAACAGCAGATTTCTCAGGATTTAATGAAGGAAACAGCAGTGAAGATTTTTCTAAAGGAAAAGAGACATTATCAAGACTTAAAGAACTCACAATTGGGAAATAAAATTGTTTCTTGAAGGCTATAGAGATATAGCCACCATTTGATATGAAAATTTTTTATAGGTGACTAATAGGGGGGAATACCCGTGGTACCTGAGGCAGACGTTATATCACTTCCAGCAATGCTTCTGGAGGGTGCCCTTGTGAAGCTTGGGTACTTGCACCGGAAAAGGATGTTGTTAGGAGGTTAGCGTAACTACCTCTGTTACCTTCGCTAGTAGGCCTGGGTCGTAATTACCCCAGACTACTTTCGGGAGGTCCTATTTTTTTTCTTTCTTGTATTTTGGTGTTCGGTCCTAATCACCCGGAGCAGAAATACTTGAAAGATGCTTGCTTGGTTGTATCTTAGGGACTTTGTAGTGAGTGTTCTTTGCTCCTAGCCTGCTTATATTTATACCTTTTTGAGTCTAATAAATCTTTTAAAGTGGCTGATTGATCGCTTCATCGATCGAGAAGGCTTCGTGGGTTGTCTCCCACGAGTGTCGAGCCTTCTTCAAGAAGGAGTAGGAGTAATTCAAAAGGTGATTATCACTTGGTGTTATCAGACACAGCGGAGAGAGATCCTCTGTTAGGAATTGAAGTTTCTATAGCTAGTTCTGGTGTTGGTGTCAGTACCGAGAGGAGTACTCCACTCACCTCGAGAGTTTTATTTCCAGAAGAAGTAGAAGTAGAGGAAGTACCTCAACCTCCTTAATCACTTCCATCTCCTCTCTCTCCTAGTTCTCTGTTTATCATCGAGTACATCGAACCTGAGTCTAAGAGACCAGAGAGTCCTTATCCATCATATTCTTACCTTTCGATGGCCACGACTGGGAACACAGCTTCGGCTGTGAGTGCTGCAAGTATTCAGACTCCTTCTAAAGTTGAAGGAGGAGGCACTATTGCTATATCTTTGATTGCTTCTAGTGCTGCTGTGTTTGGCTCTGGTCACACCCAATCACATGCTTCTTAATCTGGTCCCTTTTGTTTTGGAATGCCCATTAGTGGGATTCCTCCATTTTCCTTTTCTACTGCTGCAGCTGCATCTGCACTCATCTCTTCTATGGCTAGTGGATCAGCTTCTTTTCAAGGGTTCCCTTTTGGAAGCGGGCATATTCCTAATTCAAATCCTTCCTTAGGGTCTTTTCCTTTTACTTCCCAGGCTCAGAGTTTTAATCCATGGTCTGGAGTCCAAAGTTCTACTACCTTTATGGGTTGGAACCCTATCTTTACAGCAGTGGGGGCAGGGAATCAGTTTCTCCCTGGTCACCAAGGGAATGTTCCTTTCTCTACATCAAGTGCTTATCAGGATTTTTCTCCTTTTTCAAATGCTTGGAACCCCTATCAGGGGGTTTCTTCTTCGTTCACTACTTCAGTGGGTGGAACTGGTCTAGTTTATAGTAACTCTATGTTGGGAGGGGGTCCTTCTCCGAATGCCGGGTCATAAGGATTTTCCTATGGCCCAACATTTTCTACGAACTCTATCTAGAAACCTGGTGCATCATCTAATCCAGGTTATTCTTTTCAGAATGTGGGAAATCCATCCTATCAAGGGTGGAATTCCCAGGCTCCTCCTTGTTTACCATTTCTGGCAAAGTTAAACTTGCTAGATTTGTCGAAATTGACTAATGATACAATCTGTTATAGTCCGAGGTGGCCTTCTGTCCCCACCAAACTACCTTCAGACATTCCAAAGTTTGAAGGAAAGAATAGAGAGGATTCAGAAGATCACATCACCACTTTCCATCAATGGTGTTCATCAAACTCCCTGATCGAGGATTCGATTAGGTTGAGGTTATTTCAGCGCACCTTGACTGGAAATGCGGTAAGTGGTATATTGAGTTAATTGGGGGCAGTTTTTCCACTTTTGGAGATTTGGCTACTACATTCCTAAATCATTTTTAGTTTCCTATTCGTTATGATGTCGGGACTGAACTCTTGGCTAATTTTAAATAGGACAAGGAAACCCACATTTTTTATCGTATTCATGAATGGCAGAGAAGGAAGAGGCTCATTAAAGCCTATATTCCAAATGAATTCCTTCTAGAATGGTTTTTGAAATCCTTGCAGTCGGATATTTCGAAGGACGTATCCCTGTCAGGGGTATCTTCAGAGGAACAAGCTATTTTTAGGGCCCAGCAATTAGAAATGATTTATTCTCAGTCTGGGGTCCTCAATAAAATATTTCCTGATGCTCCTCACTCCAAATTGGACTTATCCAAAGCTAAACCTAGTCTTAATGGTGATGGAATTATTGGGTCGATCGATAGTGATGCAGCTAGCCTGCTTAGCCAATTATAGTAGTTTTCCATACAATCTGCTTCTTCGGGTCAGGTTGTGCCTTCAGTGCCAACCCCTTCCCAAGATTTGTCAATAAATGTCGTCCAGACTTCTAACCACAAAGGAAATCAACAATCTGAAGGGAAAAAGAAAGGACGGAATAATAATAAGAAGAATGGCAAAGATGAGAAGGGCAATACAAATAAATCCAACGAGCATGTTGGTGAGGGTCAAAAGGATAAAAAGAAAGTGAAATTTCCATGCAAGTTATGTACTAGAGATCATCTTACTCACCTTTGCCCTAAAATTTAGGATGCGCAGCGCTTGTTAGCTCAACAGGGATATTCAAGTTCCCATGTTGTGTTAACAAACCCTTTTCCCCAAAGGCATAAGTTAGTTTTTGGCGTGAATAAAAATAGTGGGCTCCCTCCGGAGGCACCCAAGAGGGGTCAACCCCATCAAACATATATATGATGAGTGCTCACGCAGATATCTCTACGAGATCTCATGATTATGACGCAGCTGAGTCTTTGAAAGCCAAGGCTGCTCCTGATAGTGCTGAGCCGCTTCACATTACGAGGCCCACTGTTGAGCCCTGTAATGTTCCTAATTAGCCCAAGCTAATTGGAACATTTCATTTTGTCTTAATTTTATGTATTTATGAATAAAATGTAAAGGATGACATGAAAAACTCCTTAGATCAAAGAATAAATACATGCCCAATGTGAAAAGGGATAAATTTGGGCCTTTTGTAACAAATCCACTTGTGTGTGAACAGAAATTGGACCACCTTGGAGAACCAGCACAGTTTTAGAATAGGGATCCAATGTGAAAGGGGTTAAGTCCATTGAAGTAGTTTAGGGTTTGTGCACCCCTTCAAGTTATAAAAAGGAGGAGAGGGTTCATGTAAAGGTTGTTGATCATATTTGGAATTTTGAGTTGCTTGAGAAACTCCTTTTTCTGCGTTGTTTACCAAGAGAAAGAGAGGGTTTCCTGTTTAGGAAATCTCCTTCCTTCCTTGAGAAGCTCTTGGAGGGAATTGTACTACATTTTCCAGTATCCGGCATTTTTGGCCAAGCTCCACCTCTAGTAGTAGCGCTGATCCTATTGAGGGTTTTACAGCTGCTGTGAGTTGCAGCAAGTGGTGAACTAGATCTGCAAAATCTAGTTGTTTGGAGGAGATTTCTCTCAGGGAGGGTGTCTTGTGACCACCCAGAAGAGGATCTCACTTTTGTATCTTGATTTCAGATTTGTACATTTCATCTATTGTCATGTTTGGTTCAAGCTACAGTGCTACCCCTTTGGGTACTGCGTTATTTCATGTGTTGTTGCAAGTATTATTTGATTTTCCCTTTGTAATAGATCTCAGATGATTGAGGCTTGCCTCTCATATTGAAGATTCACATTGTATCTTGCTGATATCTATTGCTCAGATCTGATATGTATTTTAATAAAAATCATCTTCAGCTATTTCTGGAAGTTTCTGCAGTTACATGTATAAAAAATCAGATCTACAATTTATAGTGCCTTATTTTGTTAAAACCCCGAAGGGGACTTGTAAAAGAGGCTGAGTAGTTTCTAGATCTGGTATGCATATGATGTTACAGGTATAGATCAGTCATAGATATGATTTCCACTATTTAACTGCTGAAGCATACTTAGAGGGACGTAGTCCATTCATTTCTGCAATTTTATAAATGCCGGAGATGTCATTTTGATGGATTTCTGCACTGTTATCTCATGTGATTTGTTGTATGTCAATGGGATAATATTTCATAATGCTGATCTGATGTTTTATGGCTTAATTCTAAGCCTTATGGCTGGTCTCCAGTGATTACTGGGCAAAACTGCACAATTCTGGTTGTTGGGTTTCCTTGTTGCAGCAGCTCTTCTCACTGGCTGATTTTTAGCTAGTCAACTTCGTGGGAGATCTTTTTAAGTGCCTTAAACTAATTTTTTTTAGTTGAAATTCATCATACAAGTCCCACACAGCCAAATCTAGGGGAACCAAGCCCTGATCTGGGTTATTATTGTACCCATTTTCTTATACAGCATCCTCACTGGGCCTCTTACTGAATTTCCTAAAGTAGAAATCTCCTGCTCCTTCCTTGTTTGGTTTTTGCTCCTCTTTTGGATCTCTTCTTTAGATCTGAACATCTAAGAATCCCAAGGGTTTTAAAATCCATTTGGATTGTGTTATCTCCACACTTTTTTTGTTGCACCTATTTCTATAGACAGAGTCTGAAACGGGCCAGGTAGCCTATGGATCTCTCCCTTATTTGGAAGGAGACATATCCAGTAAAAGCCCCTTCAGTCTATATTTGGTTTAGAATTGCTGGTGTGTTTCCATACTGCTGTGAATCCATAGAGGAATATCCTAAGATATTCCATACTGAGCTTATTTTTCCCATTTGGAACATTACAGTGGTATCAGAGCATGATCTCTGGCTCAACCTGTGAGATCAAGCTATCATAGGAGTGTTGAGGAGAAGAAAAAAGCAGAAGCGAAAAGCATAGAGTAGAAAGTAGAAAGTATGGAGAGGATGAGATTACTCTCATCAATCTTCAGATCTAAGGAAAACCTCTCTGAGGGGGTTGAACAGTTGAAGGCAAAAGGATGCAGTGAAACTCCAAGAGGGTTTCAAGGGAAAAAGGACTACAGTGAAACCTTAATGAGGTTTCAAGAGAAAGAAGAAGACATGGGGATTCCTCCTTCAAGATAAGACCAAGATCTGATGTCTCCTATTGGGGATGAGGCATTTCCCGTCATTGAAGAAAAGGCTGGGGGTGACAACGCAGTCACAATAAGAGGCCCTTTGGCCTTTCAAGAAGAAGGAAGAAGAAGCAGTGAAGCTCCCGAGGAGTTTCAAGAAAGAGAAGAACTTCTGATCAGATCTACAAGATCTATACATGAGGAAAATTATGAATCCTCATCTCATGGATATGTGCACTCAGCCATATCACCTAAGCTTCAAGGTTCTGTCAATGATTTCTTCATGAAGAGGAAGAAAGAAGGTGTGATTTTGTTTGATGCCTTGCCTAGGGAAAGATCTCCTTTGAATGAAAGGAACTCTTCTCAAGAAGGAATCATGGAGATTCCTCCTTCACTAGATGACCAAGATCTAAGGTCTCTTGTTTATGATGAGGCAATTTCAGTTATTGGAGAGGAGGGGAAGACAGGAGGTCATAACGCAGTCACAGCAAAAACACCTCAAACACCTCATGAAGATGAAGCTGGAGCACTTGCTCCAAGAGAAGAAACTCTTGCACACTTGCAAGGAGTTCCACAAGATCTCACACATAGAGCTCTTGATCGGCATGTACCATCATTGTCAAATGATGAGATCTTGATGATAGAAGAAGGAAGATAGGAGGAAGAGAAAACACCCTTCTCTGTTTCAAGGGCTGGAAGGGCAAGAAGGGCAAGAGGACCTATGTAGCAAATATGAGGACAAATCTGTCCACCCACATCCTCAATCCATTCTATGCCTTGATGTCTCCTTATTTGGGGGAATTCCACCATGGAGTTCTCATGGTGAGCAGAAGAGCAAAGTGTCCCCTCAACCTTGTGCATCAATGCCATCTCTTTTCAAAGGGGAGGCCAACACCACATGGGAGACTTTGGGTAAGAAGCATGCCTATGAGAATCAAAGTTCCCTTTAATATTACATGCATTCTTTTACTTTGTATTTTCAGGCCATGACTCCCAAGAGGAGTGTTATACCATACAAGCTTCATGGCCAACTTTGGGCCAAGGTTGTTCTCAAACATGGCCACTCCCTTGATGGGTTAAGGGAGATTCTACACCATGATGGGTGCTGTCCCAAGGCACCAAATATAATTTTCACTTTCAGCCATGGTGGGCTGAAGGGAGCAGCAAGTAAGTGGCTTTTGAACCACTTACAACAGTCAGATTTGATGCATAAAAAGGACAGCCTGCGCTGGGTTTTGTTGGGTGAGTTTAAACACTCCCCAAAATCTCTGATTTTCTTGTCACATGCCTTGTACTTCAAGAGAGGGCTGCATAAGAAGAAGGCATGGGTGTTTGGTTTGACAAGGAAGAGGTATGGACACCACATGATGAATCCCATGTCCATACATTTACTTTTTCCTACAATGTATGTGCATGTGTTTTTGTTTAAGATGCATTTCAAAGTCATGTATGTACCTAGGCTTGGGAGACATTGCAATCTCCTCATGGGTTGGAATAAGGAGAGTTGTTCCTATCATGATATTGATGCCCCATGCGTGAGAGGATGGCTGACACATTGGGTGAATGTGTTCAAGGTGAATGAAATCTCCCATATCGATTCATGCTTCAAGAGGAGGATAGAATACTGCATGGTGGCTTCATTGTGTACCTTGTCTCTTTTTACAAAGGGCCATGTTTTGAAGTTATGTCATGAAGGGAAGTCCCTCACATGGAAGAATTTAGAGCATGACATGTGTTGTTTGAATC
Source organism: Pinus albicaulis (assembly GCA_034641835.2). Classification (NCBI taxonomy): domain Eukaryota; kingdom Viridiplantae; phylum Streptophyta; class Pinopsida; order Pinales; family Pinaceae; genus Pinus; species Pinus albicaulis. The sequence continues at coordinate 989,990,467 of CM076570.1, read as the reverse complement.
ACATTCAACCAACACCCATGATCCTCCACTATTCTCAAGCTTTGAAGAAGCTTGTTGCAGCAAGAAGGTGGTGGGTTGGCCACCTATTATACTATGGTTTGGAGCAGCATGGGGAGAGATTTGAAAGAGGGCTACATCAGTGTTGTCAAAGAGGCATGAGCCATATAGGGATGGATCAGCAACATGACTCTTTGGCAGAGTTGAATCAGCCCACTTTTCCTTCTCTTGGGGGAGAAAATGGAACCATGAACCTCTCCCTTAGTTGGAGAAATATTATTGGTGAAGAACATGATCATGCTAAACATGTTTTTACTTTTGATTTCATGCATTCTTAAACCATGTTTTTGCAGGCCAAAGTTTCAAGAAGGAATGATAGATCATGTGAGCCTCTTGGCCAATGTTTGGCTCCAAAAATTTATGCTTTGAGCCACTCCCTTGAGGGGGAAAAAAAGGAGATTTTGCAAAAAGAAGGGTGCGGCCCAAAAGCACCAAACATGCATCACAATTTCAGCCATGGTGATATGGCATGGGCAGCAAGAATTAAGGATGGCATGTGCCTCATGAGAGGACCACTCTCCATGTATTTTCTATTTCATATTCTAGAGAGAGCATGAGGCAAACCATGTTTGTTTCATATGAATTACTGTCACCTTATGGGATGAGTTGTTTTCATCTCATGAGAGCATTGGAGGAGCAATAAATGGATGGATTGGTGAGCACTTGGCTTATGGAGGAAGCTCATCTTAGGTTGGTGTCACCAAGGAGGAAATTTTGTAGCCCTCACCTTGCAGTTGGTTGAGGGCAAGCAACAATTTTGGAGGGGAGGACTGTAATGTTCCTAATTAGCCCAAGCTAATTGGAACATTTCATTTTGTCTTAATTTTATGTATTGATGAATAAAATTTAAAGGAGGACATGAAAAACTCCTTAGATCAAAGAATAAATACATGCCCAATGTGAAAAGGCATAAATCTGGGCCTTTTGTAACAAATCCACTTGTGTGTGAACAGAAATTGGACCACCTTGGAGAACCAACACAGTTTTAGAAGAGGGATCCAATGTGAAAGGGGTTAAGTCCATTGAAGTGGTTTAGGGTTTGTGCACCCCTTCAAGTTATAAAAAGGAGGAGAGGGCTCATGTAAATGTTGTTGATCATATTTGGAATTTCGAGTTTCTTGATCAACTCCTTTCTCTGCGCTGTTTAGCAAGAGAAAGAGAGGTTTCCTATTTAGGAACTCTCCTTCCTTCCTTGAGAAGCTCTTGGAGGGCATTGTACTAAATTTTCCACTATCCAGCATTGTTGGCCAAGCTCCACCTCTAGTAGTAGCGCTGATCTTGTTGAGGGTTTTGCAGCTGTTGTGAGTTGCAGCAAGTGGTGAACTAGATCTGCAAGATCTAGTTGTTTGGAGGAGATTTCTCTCAAGGAGGGTGTCTTGTGACCACCCGAAAGAGGATCTCACTTTTGTATCTTGATTTCAGATCTGTGCATTTCATCTATTGTCATATTTGGTTCAAGCTACAGCGCTGCCCCTTTGGGTGCTGCGTTATTTCATGTGTTGCTGCAAGTATTATTTGATTTTCCCTTAGTAATAGATCTCAGATGATTGCGGCTTGCCCCTCATCTTGAAGATTCACATTGTTTCTTGCTGATATCTATTGCTCAGATCTGATATGTATTTTAATAAAAATCATCTTCAGATATTTCTGAAAGTTTCTGCAGTTACATGTATAAAAAGTCAGATCTACAATTTCTAGTGCCTTATTTTGTTAAAACCCTGAAGGGGACTTGTAAAAGAGGCTTAGTAGTTTCCAAATCTGGTATGGATATGATGTTACAGCCATAGATCATGCATAGATCTTATTTCCACTATTTAACTGCTGAAGCATACTTAGAGGGACGCAGTCCATTCATTTCTGCAATTTTATAAATGCCGGAGATGTCATTTTGATGGATTTCTGCACTATTATCTCATGTGATTTGCTGTATGTCAATGGGATAATATTTCATAATTTTGATCTAAAGTTTTATGGCTGAATTCTAAGGCTTATGGCTGGTCTCTAGTGATTACAAGGCAAAACTACGCAATTCTAGTTGCTGGGTTTCCTTGTTGCAAGAACTCTTCTCACTAGCTGATTTTTAGCTAGTCAACTTTGTGGGAGATCTGTTTAAGTGCCTTAAAATCATTTTTTTTAGCTAAAATTCATCATAAAAGTCCCACACAGCCCAAGCTAGGGGAAAGAAGCCCTGAACTGCATTATTCTTTCACCCATTTTCTTACACAACATCCTCACTGGGCCTCTTGTTGAATTTCCTGAAGTAGAAATATCCTGCTCCTTCCTTGTTTGGTTTTTGCTCCTCTTGTGGATCCCTTATTTAGATCTAAACATCTAAGAATCCCAGGGGCTGAAAAATCCATTTGGAGTGTGTTATCTCCACCCTTGCTATGTTGCACCTATTTCTATAGACAGAGTCTGAAATGGGCCAGGTAGCCTCTGGATCTCTCCCTTCTTTGGAAGGAGACATATCCAGTAAAAGCCCCTTCAGTATATCTCTGGTTTAGAATTTCTGGTGTGTTTCCATACTACTATGAATCCATAGTAGAATATCCTAAAATATTCCCTACTGAGGTTATTTTTCCCCATTTGGAACATTACAAGCCCATACCTCGGATGCCAAAAGCATCTACAAAGTGTACGACAATTAATCCAGATTCCAAGGCTGCCCAGAACTACTATGTTGTAGAAGATCTAGCACAGAGCCCTTGTGCTATGTCTGCTCTCGAGGTGCTCCAATCTTGTCCAGCTCAGTGAAGTGCTCTTCTCACTGCTATTGGGGCTGTTGATCCAAATAACTCTCTTATGATTACATTTGATATGTCTAATTTTAAAAAGAGACTCCCACATCATATGGTTTTCCATATTAGATCGTTGTTTCGAAAATGAAATATATTTCGAATGGTCGTCGATGAGGGTGCTTCCATGTGTGTGATGTCTCTCACATTCTGGAAGGGGATCGGATCTCCTGCAGCTGTTCCATCAGCCACTCTTCTAATTGCATTTGATGGTCGTTCTCACAAGCCACATGGTATTGTCCCAGCTTTTCCCATCTGTGTTGGGGGAAAAAATTATGGAGGTTGAGATAGTTGATGCCAGCTTGGACTACAACCTTCTGTTGGGGCGAAACTGGATTTATGAGATGGATGCTATTGCATCCTCCTTATTTCGTATTATTTGTTTCCCTCACAAAGGGAGGATTGTCACAGTTGACCAATTGGATTGTTCTCCTATAGACCCGAATGCATCTACTGACTCAACTAACAGTTTGGTGGATAATGCCAAACCGCCTGTTGAGAATCTAGGGGTTGGAATGTATTCTTCTTTGATGGGTACTTTTGATATTCCACCTCATTCCATTCACATAAATGATATTTCATCCTCCAGGGCTCCAATTCGACGAGAGTTCTTCAGAACTCATTATTTTTTGGACCCATGGACCTTACCCTCCCCTACCTCCACATTAGCGAAAGGTAAAGTGGGTGGAATGGAATTTCCAATGTCTGCAGCTAAGATTGGTTATAGATCTATTGTTGACTCTGCAGAATCCATTCCAGCTTCTTTTTCATCAAAGGAATTGGATGGCGATGTGGCCCCGGCTTGGCCACTTAGTTCTTCTTCTGCCTAGGATTGCCTTGATACCACTCTTCCATCTGAAGAGGCTATCTTGGAAGCTATGACTAGTATAGATAGACCGTGGGATGATTTGCATCATCGGTTTTCGAGGTTGAGTCAATTTTTCCAAGTCCTCAGCCTTCTGGTCCTGTTCACCCAGTCCTGAACCCTTTAGCACCAGCACAAGTATTTGCTGAAGGGAACATGGCTGTGATTTCTCCTACTATCCCAGTGAACATCTCCAGGAATCCCAACGTTATCGAGAATGTTTTCATCGGAGCTGAATGTTCCCCTGAAGAGATTCAAATTTACACCGATCTCTTTAAAGAGTTTAGGGATGTGTTCGCTTGGTCTTATGAGGAAACGCCTAGTATAGATCCATCTATTGTCTAGCATGAGATCAATATCTATGAAAATGTTAACCCTATGAGGCAAAAGCTTCATCCGGTCAACCCTAGGAAGGCTGCAACTATCAAAGCTGAGGTAGATAAGTTTCTCAAGGCAAGATTCATTTTCCTTGTTCCTTTGACAGAGTGGGTTTCGAATCCATCTCCGGTGGATAAGAAACAAGGGACAATTCTCGTTTGCATTGATTTCAGAGACCTTAACAAGGCATGTCCGAAAGATAATTTCCCCACACCATTCATAGATTATATTATTGATGAATGTGCCGGTAATGAGATTTTCTCCTTCATGGACGATTTTTCTGGATATAATCAAATTACCATCCGTCCTGAAGATCAGCATAAGACTGCCTTTATTTGTCCCTGGGGTGCCTTTACTTACAAGAAAATTCCTTTTGGCCTTAAAAATGTTGGAGCCACTTTTCAACGGGCCATGACATATGCCTTCCACGACATCAAACATATTATCAAGGCATACTTGGATGATTTAGCTACTCGTTCTCACAAGAGAATTGATCATCCTTCTCACCTCTGTCGAGTATTTGAAAGATGTCAATTTTACGAGATCCGGTTGAATTCGAACAAGTGTGTTTTTGCAGTCACATATGGTCTGTTGTTGGGATTTATTGTGTCTACAGAAGGGATTCGGGTAGATCCCTTCAAGGTTGAGGCAATACTTCTGTTGCCTCCCCCATCGTCTATTCGTCAACTTCAAAGTCTACAAGGAAAAGCTAATTTTCTGCAGAGTTTATCATAAATTATGCCGAGATTACAAGGGGATTCATGAGATTATTAAAGAAGGGAGTCCCATTTTTGTGGGATGACTTTGCTCAACGCTCATTCGATGCTTTGAAAAAAGCATTGACCTCTGCTCCTATACTGATTCCACCTAATTATAGCAGGGATTTCCTTTTGTATCTCATAACAGCAGAAACTACTATCAGTATGGCTCTGGTTCAGGAGGATGATGCTCTTATAGAGCATGTTATTTACTACCTCAGTGGAGTACTGGTAGGACCTGAACTCCGGCATTATCCAATAGAGAAGCTTGCTTTAGCAGCTGTTCATGATGTACAACAGCTCAGACATTATATTCTTCTTCGAAAAACTTATGTTTTGGCAGCAATCAATCCATTTCATTTTTCTTTCAGCAGGAGAGTGATTAGGGGAAAATACAATCGTTGGATTGTGATTTTGCAAGAATTTGATCTTGAGTTTATGTCTGCCAAGTTCAAGAAATCATTAGTTTTCGCAAAATTAATTTCTGAGTTGCCCTGTGGAAAGGAGATAGTTTTTGATGAATCCTTTCCAAATGAGAATATTTTTCTCATCTCTTCACAGGATCCTTGGTATGGGGATCTCATTATATTTCTTCAGACTGTGAAGTTTCCCTCAACTTTTTTGAAAGATAAGCGCTGTAATTTGCGTCACCTGGCTAAAAATTACTTGATTATTGGTGACACTTTATATCGTCAAGGGGTCGATTTGATCCTAAGACGATGCTTAACTCTCGAAGAAGCTGAGGTTGTGCTGAATGATTGCCACAGTGGAGCTTGTGGTGGTCATTTATCTGGGCTTGCTACAGCCCAAAAAAAAATTCGTGCTGGATACTTTTGGCCTTCAATTTTCAAAGATTGTATGGAGTCGGTCAAACGGTTTCATCTGTGTCAAGTGTATACTCAAAAGATGCGCACTCATCCAGCTCCACTCTTTCTTGTCATCACTGTCAATCCCTTTAAAAAGTGGGAATTGATTATACTACTTGTAACCCACCTTTGGCTAAAGGTCACAAGTACATTATTGTAGCAGTAGACTACTTCACAAAGTGGGTCGAGGCTATTCCTACTTTTGGGAATGACGGTGAGACAACCGCTCTTTTTCTCTTCAATCAAGTTATTGCTCATTTTGGTATTCCTAAAGAGATTGTCACTGATCATGGCAGTCATTTTCAGAACAGCATGATGGCTGAGTTGGCTCTAAAATTAGGTTTCCTGCAAGAGTATTCATCTCCTTATCATCCTCAAGCCAATGGGAAAGTGGAAGCCGTGAACAAATCCTTGAAGACCATTCTTCAACGGAAAATTGATAAAGCCAAATCTAATTGGAATATCATGTTGTAACCTGCGCTTTGGGCATACCGGATGTCAGTCAAAACTGCAACTGGCTTTACCCTGTTTCAACTAGCTTACGGGTTGGAATCAATATTTCCCATCGAGTGTGAGATTCCTTCTCTTAAGTTAGTTGTAGAGCTTCTTCCTGACACTTCCAGTCTTGAAGAAAGTCTCCTTCATCTGGAACATCTTGATGAGCAGCGTCAAGATGCTGCCACGATGAACGAGGCACATAAGAAACGGGTACAAGTTCAGTACGATAAAGTGGTCAAACCTAGGGTTTTCTCCGAAGGAGATCTTGTTCTGGTTTATGCTCAGGAGAAGGATTCCCTACGGGCAGGTAAGTTCAAGTCTATGTGGTATGCCCCTTCATCATTAAAAAGGTCCTCAAAAAAGGAGCTTATACCTTGGTTGATTTTGAGGGAAATGAGTTGGCGGAGCCCAGAAATGGGCTCTATCTAAAAAGGTATTGTGCCTAGGCTTTGGCCTGGCATCTTGCTGTTTGTATATATTTTTGTTTTTGTTGTTGTGCATATCTGACTTTTCGGTCTATGAGGTGATGGTGATGTTTTTGATCTGCTTTGGCAGGTTGTTTTGGATATCATGAGTCATTATGGTTTCTCCAATGGTGCTAATGGACACACCCGGAACTTAGCTTCCGCAGCTTGGGTACTTCATTACCCATCTGGTCAGCTGTTAGTTTCAAGAGCGGTCTAAATTGGTCCTGCTTCCAATAACGTAGCATAATACACTATAGTCATTTATATACTCTCAGAAGCAATATCTTCGGGTGTTTATTCGTTGGTAGCTTTCTTGGACTCCTAGTTGGTGGTATCACAGTTGAACAAAACATATCGGGTTTGGGATCCATTTTTACTCGGGTTGTTTTTGAGGGTACGTTTGTTACAAAGATCATTCCAATTTATAACATTTATTCATATTCCTCGAGCTGATAATTGGATGGCAGACTCATTAGCTAATCAAGCAATTGACTGGCATATTAGTCATTCAATACTTTAATTAAATCATCAAAATCATCATACATTTTCATACATTTGTTTCATCGCATCATAAACCGTTATATATATGTATATATCATCAGAGTGTTCAAAAAACTATACAAAAATTTGGACCCATCTGTCCTACAAAATTAGGGCTTATGCCCGATCATGTTTAGTATAAAAAATATAGTACAATCATCCGATAAAATCTATGGTCCCTGGCCAACATTCGTGTTCCTATAGAACACAATCGCAGTAGCCACACGGCAGAATAACCACACCCAGTCTCGTGGTACCCCGACGACCCATCTCTAGATAGCCTTTGGTAGATCCTCTACTGCAGACATAGGCACTTGGCGAGTTAAACTCTCCAAGTTTCTCTGAACAGCATGTAGGGTTTTTCCAAGGTCTTCAGCATCTGCTTCGCCTCTATGACGTTTGTGCCGTGGGTATCCTTCAGGACGCACTGGTCCCATATCTATATCATGGTCATCACATAATTTTGTAAGTCATTCGGAATCCAATAAAAAACATGTTTTTTTTTCATATTTCACATATATTGAAAAAATCAATCAAAAATCATATAATAAAAAATTGCAGTCTCACCGATTGCACCCCATGCTGCACCGAGTGGAAGGACTAGGCCTGGATCACCATGAAAATCTACCCCATCATATAGATGGTCATCCACTACGATAACCTGTTCGTCCCACCATTGTAAGAACTTGTCGTCCCATGTGGTTCAGGGAACTTCACTTCCCCCCAATCTCTTCATCAGATCAGCCCACCAGGCTATTCTTGGATCTCTGGGGCTGTTGATGGATGAGATCACTTTGGGTCAAAGTCCTGGAATCTTCTCAAAGAAGAATGTCATCAAAATGGTTCCATACCCGAAATTCTTTGTTTTAGCTTTCCGGATGGAGGTCAATTGTTTTTTCATGTTTTTCAGTAGAGCTATACACCAATCAAAGAGGTGAACTAAGCATTCCATAGCTATACTCATCTGTGTCCTAGACGCCTGATGTAAGGAAGCAGATCCTGCCACCCTGCCAATGGTGAAAAGGAGAATTTTCATATACAGCTCTGATAGATCTTTGATTGCAATTTAAGTCCCTACTTTCTGAGATCCCTCTACACAATAGACGTGGACATAATCATCTACTATAAGCCCTCCTAAAGGCTTGTTGTGTAAATCTACTGGGTCTCCTCTTCAAGAGAGTCCAGTAATAAAGAAAATATCTTCCACTTCTATGTGTATGGGCATATGGTCAATAATAAAGCAATATTCCTCTGGGTCCCAATGATTCACCAGCATTTCAAGAAACTGGACATTACTTTTCATATTTGGCATTTTGAAGAATTTGAGCAATCCACAGTTTCGGAGGATATTGAGAAAATTTTGATCCCCCATGACTTCATTGTCAATGGCATTGTGCTCACGTTCCCTCCAAGAAATAGTCATCTTGAAAAAATTCATTCAATTTCTCATTAGGTTCATTTTTTCAAATCATGGTCTGCGCATACGCGACTTACCTTGTGGACAGTCACGTATCATACGCGGGTTCGTCAACACGAACCCGCGTATGCACATAAAGCTCAATCAAAACAAATATTTTCTACGGTGAAAAATATTTTTTTTTTAACTTATTTATGGATGAAATTGATAACAATGATGGATTTGAAGCTTACCTGACTAAACCGACGAAGTTTGACGGCTGATTGCTCCTGTTTTGAGGAAAGGGGTTTTTTTCTCCAGAGCTCTTTTCTCCAATTCAACAAAGTAACAATGAACCAAATATGAGGTAAAATGTATATTTATGCCTAGAAATTGAAATTTTTTTGCAAAATTTCACTATGCTTGTTTTTCAAATCTATATTAAGCTGCATAACCCTGTTGCTTGTAAGTATTGGGATAGGTATATTTTCAGGTACATTTTCTTGAATTTGAGATTTTTCCCAGTTTTCGAATCCATGACCGCTGACCTGTCATGGCAGGTATATGATCTTAACTGGCATATAGGTTAGGGAATCCACTTTCCATTACATTCTGCATTTTAGCCTCCATTCTGATCACTTGCCATAGGGTCGATCCCATCTCATCATGAATGCTTAAACCATTTCACTCGCCGATTTATAAGTCATGACTTGGTGGTAGAGCCTTCCTTTACATGGGCTTCTTAGTTAGTTCCTCGCTAGCACTTGTCGCCCATGCTGCACTTTATGTAGGCTCAGGAGTCCTCTTTAGTCCCGCCATGACTTATATGTTGAAGCTTCATACTTCTTCTTCTTCATTATCAGTTTTTCTGGCTATTACCCTAGAGGCTCCCTGGTGTTGTTGAGTTGTATCACTGCATTTCATACTGGCTACTTTTTTATCTTGGCCTTCAGCCGGCTTCATTTGGACTCGATGTTTAGGCCATATTTTGACCTTGAATCTTTGTACAAGTTAACCATTGCAAAGCACTTAGCTCTCGCGACTTGACACCCTTTGTTACCCATGGATGGAACACTCCTTTGAGTATTGCTTACCAGTTTCCACCATCTTGCATTGAGCGTAAGATTGTTCCTATCCCAGGAACTAGTGCATTTGTTTCCTGATACTCATTCTATCCATTGTACCATAAAATTCTTTTAATCCTTTTCAGGCTTATTATATGAAAAAGATAAAAAAAAAAAATCAAATATATTAAACAGAGCAAGAACGAGACCTTACTTCATATTTTTTATGGCAGTTACAGTATCAGTTTTTCGCCCTTAAACAAAGCACATACCACTATGTATTTCCCTCATTTGAGATGGTTTTAGTTTTGGCCTAGGAGATGCCATAACCTTGTTTCACGAGTCAGTTCTCCCCTGGTTGGTTATCTCTTCCAATCATATGGAGAGTTTTTTTGCCTCCTGCGTAAAAAAATTATACAATGTCATTATTTGTTGCCATGGTCATCATTAGTCGTGATTTTGTTCAAGGGAAGTTAAACCTGAGTCGGCCATTCTGCGGTGTCTCTTGACTTATTTTTGAGGCCTTCCCGGTCTTGTCAGTATCTTGTACTATCACATCAGATGTTTGATCTTCCGCTCGTGCTAGTTTGAGAAGGTCTCCATTGACTTCTTACCGGCGAGTTTGTCTCTTATCGACTACGACATATTGCTCTGAGAGTAAACCTAGAGCCGCACCCTAGCCCTATTTACATCATTGATAGGTGACCTTGTGCTCAGCATTTGATCATCATCATGGGTCTTTGACTGAGTGGTTTTCCTTGTGTTCGACGTCAGCATACATTATCACACTTGGGATCCGTGCAGTACCTTGATTTCCATTTGACCCTATCGGTGGATATCTTGCCTCTTTGTCAGCTTTCATTATTGGTTGGTTTAGAGGGTTTCTTCCATGCGCTAGCTTCATCTTGTGCATGTCGGAAACATACTTCGGGTTGGTTATTTCACTCTACTTCGTCTGATTCCTTACAAATCTTGACTTGCGGGTTACACTCGCGCTCGACTAATGTGGGATGCCTCAATGCCTTCCTTCCAACAGATATTTTCCCATCGACTCCAACTCATTGCTCTAGGAATAAGGTCTAGAGTCTTTTTGTCAGTACCCTAGGGTTTGCAGTCATCAGTGGCAAACTCTTTGCTGTCGATAGTGAGGATTCATTATTGCCTCCTGATTGGTAGATTCTTACAAGTGTTCGACTTCAACTCATTCATTCGCACTTGTTAGATTGTACTGGGGCACCTTGACACTCATTATAATTATCAGTGGGTTGTCTTGCGTTTGTTAATGGTATACATTATTGACCGGTAATCAAACAATTTCTCACATCGTAGACTTCAGCTCATTTATTCCCATTGTGTAGAATTGTGCCATAGTGATCGGTGAAGACCTTGGGTTTGCATCATCATGCTTCGGTTCACTTTTGACAGTTCATCCAGTTTTTGTGAGTGACGTCGTCCACCATTATATGTTGCAGTTTCAGTACAGCAGCATCTTATATGTTGACTCCTGAGTTGCGTGATTGTACCATGTGTTCCACCTCTTATCATTTGGTACCTATAGATTCAGTTACTTATGCGATCAGATATCCATTATAGCATCATTTATCAGTCTTCTATACGTGATACTTGGACTTGATTTCGACTTCTACTTCCGGGAAGTGATCAGATGATTCACTATGTACTTTCCAAATCAACTATACTTGTATACATTTTGGATCTATAGAAATTCTTTTATTTCACTGAGCATGGGTATGCTCGCCTCAGATATGAGCTGACTCTCTGACTTCTTTCATTTGTTTTTGGCAGACTGAAATCTGGTGAAGTCCTCTCTTGTTTTCGCAAGGTTCTTTCTATGCACATAATATATTTCGGCCATCATGTACCCCTTCTGACCTCATATATTAGGGGGCATCTGTTATAGCATCATTTTTCACCCTCATGTGATTAATGATTGTCTCTTTGGCCTTGGGCACCCTTTCCCCCCATACTTGAACAAATTCATAAAAACAATGTCTAAAAAACCCATACGCGACTATGCCCAGAATTTTCCACATATATACGCGAGTCCATTCATACTTTTCTGTGTATGCTATTTAAATCATTAAAAAATATATAAAATTCCTTATTTTTGAGGCAGGGTGATGGTTATTCCTGTAATTCAACCACCCCAGCCCGTGGCCCAACTGTTTCCAACTACTGAAACTACTTTGAGGGAGTATAAAATCCCCTCATATGCATGGCCTAAGGGAGGGAGAAAATATAGATATTATACTCTGTTGGAGTCCTATTTCAAGTCTGATATTCCCGTGCCTCCCGCACTTCCCAGGTATATTCAGGAAACCCTTATTTCCTTGAGATGCTCATCATTCTATATGACATCTAGTGTGCACACATATTAGAAGAATTCTTATGAGGCGAGGGCTGGACGGATCTAGAGGACGATATGCTCAAAGACCGTGGAAGGATTCAGGTGATCTCTCCACATTTCTATTAATGTACGTGCCATTTATAATAATAAGAACCATCTTGTTCCCGATATTCACGTGTTTATATTTCTTTATAATCATTAATTGAATGTTTAAATTTATTCTTATGATATTATACATGATTTACAGTGACATTTAGGGACTATATATGTTGTACAACTAGAGTTTCATGTTCGTTATTTCTTGATTTCCAAGTTACGAAGCACGAAGAGTTGCTGGGGGTTTGCACCCCGCAGGATCTACATCAAACGTTGGACTTTTGGGTAAGTTATGCAACTTGTTATATCTAGTTTTCAGTATGAAAGATAGGTTAAGTGAGTCATTCTTGAATGGTATGCCCCTGATCTGTGAAGGTTGCTGACCCAAAAACCTTTAGGGAGTTATTTCCCAAAACAATGTGTTCATAAAGAGAGTAATCACAATGATAATAATGTGTCCATAATTGCTTAGTATTTGTGCTTAAATAGGCTAAGAATGTAAAAAAATCAACTATAATGGTTGTAACGACTAACAAGAGTCCAATTCCACCTGATAGGGTTGAAATGACCCCTTTGTTACACAAAATATGGAAATATTCCACAAAATCACAAAACTGCCCCTAAATAAGGGGGTTTCCTGAGTGACTGGTCAAGTTTGACTAGCTTTGACCGAGCATGTTCTGACTGATATGGAGTGTGCCAATAGGAGTCTATCCATCCTTGGTTCCTGTACTTCTCAAATATACCTTCAGTTCGTGCCCAAGTTTCCTGCACATACAACTTCAATGGAGCCATTACGAGAAATTATGTTTCTGCAAAAAATAAAATTTCATGCTCAATTTTTACTAAAAATCCTAAAAATTAAAAGACTTAATTATTTTACCTTAATGTGAAAAAAGAGGCAAAAATATGAAAAATATGATCATGATATAGTGGTAAGGTATGGTAAAAAGGTGGAATATGTATGGTAAAAAAGGGTCAAAATTGAGGGCTAACATTTCCCCCTTGCTGATCCACAAGCATGTCCTCATGCTTGTCTTGGTATTTTGGATCTTCTACCTATTCATGTTGATCTCCCTATTTCTCTTCATGTTGATCTGCCTCCTGATGTTGAAGCCTCAATCTTAGTTTCTTGTAAAAGTATATCAATACCTTCTTACCCTTTTTCTTGAAGTTTTTTCCCTTGCGATATTTCTCTCCTATCATTGGTAGGTTTGTATCTTGAGCAAGATATTCCTGTGTGATTGAGATGGTAATATCTCCTACCATGGTTTTTTCATTATCATAATTGGGTACAAACTTCTTTGATACCTTAGCATTGTAGCCAGCAACTTGTATGAGAAACTCTACTAACCCTACTTGATAAAGTTTCTACATAGTCTCTCTGTTCTATTTCTCAATTTGAAATATTTTGGCCTCTATTCTGCATTCCATTTCTGAGTTTTAATGACTATGTTTTCTCTCTTTTTTCTCAATGTACCATTGTAAATACCCCTCACTAGTAAATAACTTCATGGAAAAACAATGATTCTCTTAAGAAAAAAACTTTTGATTGCAATATGTGTTTTAAATATCAGAGGAATTTCATTCTGTGTTTTCATATCAGAGAATATTGCATTATGTCTTTAAATATCAGAGAAATTTTTCATTATGTGTTTACATATCAGATGAATTTTGCTGATGAAATGTTTTTCAAGGAAATTAAATGACTTACTTACCAGGACTCCGAGTTTTCAAAGAGGAATAATAATAATTTTATCCTTCTGTTGTCTGATGTCGTATTACTGCAATGGAATTTTGGAATGGACTATTGAATCACTGCATTTGGATGTATCTTATCACCCTTGCATACCCACAAGAATAGACTCTTATCACTACATCTAACACTTTTGAAATGTGATTATGGCAGTCTTCAATCCCTCTAAACGTTCCTCTGGCAATCGTGAGTTTTATCTATGTATTACACCTCGTCTGACAGTGACAACCTTTGAAATGGTCTTCTCGAAATCAATACACCCTCAAAACGGTCTCTGGAATTCGTGGATTTCATCAACTGATTACACCCCTGTCTGGAAATTACAACCTTCCTCTTTTTGAAATTCCATGTAATTTTTTTTTTAACTGAAGCTCATGCAAACTTGAGCTATGTTTGGGATTTTTAATTTCCAATGTTTCCATCCAATTCAATCCCAACCAATTCACCCGTTACCTCTCTCCTAACTCAAATCAAACTCTTAGGGACTTCACAATTCACGGGATTTTCTTTTGAAAACTCAGCATACTGATACGAAGATGTTGACGGGAAAATGTGTCCGGCCAACAGTAGGGGATCTCCCTGGTAGAAATTCCCAATTAGACCTTGAACCGTTTGGGATAGGGATCTCGTTCAGGGTGTGGGTCCGGCTACCGCTTAAGTCACCTTCCCCTTTGGTCTCAAAAGAACCTGATTGAACCTGCAGACACACACTTATTCACATGATACAGAATACATGATTGATGCATTTAAACACGAATCAAACACTATGCGTAGCAAGATTATAAATAAAACATGTACGCCTCAGGAGATGTCATTAGCAACACATCTTTGGGGGTAATGCTTATAAGGTAATCTGACCACAAAAGAAATAGTTCTTCATGGTGAGATATCCCTTTATTTTCTGAAAGATAAAATGAAATGCTAATAAAATAGTTCATTAACATTCATAGAAGAGTAGATGATAAATTGAACATCATTGATACAACACAGATAGCCATGACGCATAAATGATGACATGAAGAGTGCAGCTTCGATAATCATAGGATGTTCTGAAACTATACAAGGAATACACACAGTGTTCGCACAACAAAACACATCATAACCATAGGGTGTTTTAACAAATATCCGTATTCATATGCACAAGAGTATAGTCTTTCAATACAATGCCATGTAGCTCTTGAGTCTCCAAAAGAAAAGCCCTTTATACAAGCTCCCGAAGGAGTATTTATAGAGCAGAGCTTGCCCTTTGGGGTCCCTGACTTTTCAGCTTCCCGACGGTTTGGCTTCCTTGCGACCCAGTCTTTTCTGTGACCTGCGACCTAAGCCGTTGTTGCGATCTACGACCTAGTTGTTGGGTCGCTAGGTCGCACTGTCGGGCATTTACCAAGGGGTGCGACTTAGCGACCTGGCGACCTCTGCGACCCAGGGCAATGTGCGACCTGCGACCTCAACGAATTGCGACCCGGGGCAATGTGCGTCCTGCGACCTCCGTGGATCTGCGACCTGCGACCTAGTCAAATGTGCGAGCTGCGACCTCCGTGGATCTGCGACCTGCGACCTAGTCAAATGTGCGACCTGTGACCTAGTCAAATGTGCGACCTGCGACCTGCCCATGTTATGCGACCTTGCGACCTAGTCGTTGGGTCACTGGGTCGCGCCGTCGGGTTTTTGACAGGGAGTTCGACTTAGTGACCTAGAGACCTCTGCGACTTGTTTTGAGAAGGTCCCCTTGTTTGCTGAGGAAAACTTTGGCTTGTTGTGCAGACTGAAAGGTTCTTCCTGCAATAAAGTAACGTAGGTCACATATCTCCATGATTGAAAAAATAACAATGCTAAAGGCATTTTAATTAATTTTCAAGAGCGAAGAACAATAAATTAAGACCCCTGGGTGGCCAAGAAAACCAGCATAATATCCCTTCTCAATCAGAGGATGAGATGACAAACTTTGATAGTCTTCCTTGCGTTCTCCTGTTGTTTCTCAATACGCAAAGCCATTGTTTGATCCCTTGCAAACATAGCCAACAATCAAATGGAGCCAGACCTGAACCTTCTGCATTCACGTCCAATTGTACATTTCCATCGTAGATCTATTTATGAGGCCTGGCTTCACGTTTACACGCAGCTCTGACCACCTGTCATATATCTGCTCCCAAGCCTTCATCAGATGTCGATTTTTCAATTTGGTCACTTTCAATCCCAAGGCATTTCGGAGTCTCATTGCCTGTAGCAAAATATCTTTGGCGTCCACATTTCTAGAATTAACCATTCACACTGTTGAGCTACTATAATATCCTCTCAAATGTAGATGCTCTCCACGCATCATTTCAGTGACCACCTCCACCTGAGGGTTCTTCATCTAGAACGAGGTTGGATGAGACTGGATGAACTCTCTTATTCCATGACTGCTTTCTCCCCAATCGCAACACCTTACTACAAGTTTCTTAAGCTGCCATATACTGTTATGAGCCATTATTTCATACTCCTCGCTCTACCGATCTGCCGGATATTGGACCACGTCTCCTCTGCTTCCTCCAACGATGAAATCGCTGCTTTGAAAATCTGTAGATGACTAGGTAACGAATGAAACCTCACAAGCAAGCCGTGGAATCTCGCATGTCTAAATTGGATCGGTTGGCTCAGGAAACCTCACAGACAATGCGTGGAGGAGGAGAAACGTTGTGTAGATATTCAGAGAGGGGCGTTTGAAAGATTTTGTCGAACCGGACGATAAAACCCCCCTTTGGGTTCGGGAGGTAACAGCAGCATAGCAGCACAATAACCGCTGGCGCATGGCAGCATGCATTGGGTAGCCCATCCATATAATGCAGCAAATCAAGAGTTTTTTTGGTGAATGAACACGTGGACAATCACGAATTTGCATTTCCTGATGGGGTCGCAGGTCAGAGAATTCCTTGGGTCGCAGCTCCTCATGAGCATATCATCCTGCGACCCTGCGACCTGGCACACATGCGACCCTGGGTCGCTGGGTCGCAAAACTGGCTGAGTCGCAGCCTCGGGCAATTCTTGATCCGTGCGACCTCGCGACTTAAAAAGGTCTCGCCATTTCGAGCCATAGTAATTGCCTGCTTTTACGTGCTTTCCATATATTGGCAGCATACAGAGAGCACAATAGTAATCGCCTACTTTTACGTGCTTTCCATATATTGCACCGCAATCCTTATAACAACGCCGTTATAGATCTATTCTCACGTTCTGGTTCGAGTTTCAAACGTGAATTCGACCACCACATAGATATACATACGCTTTGAATGTTTTATGCAGTTATTTGAACCCATTTGCAATGTATGGATATGGTTCTGCTCTGTCATCTCACGTGGTTTTTGAAACGTGTGCTTTAAAATCATACTAAGACCACCATGCCCACTCACTGCTCGATTCTGTGGTATTCGCAATGAGTGCCCACTTCTCCTCAACCAGTAAGTCTTCTCGTGCAAGTGTAACACCGATGGCTCAATCAAATCTTAGATATCCTCATATTCTTTCGACGTACCTACCACAAGGATGAGGCCGCCACCATCCATGCTCAATCACTGACCTGAGCTGCGGAGTATAATCATGCGACAGCTAAATTAACACCTCGCCTGCCTGCACACTCCTGGGGAATAGAACGCCCCACCACTAATCCTCAAAACCAGGTGCTTCATTTAATGTTTCGATGACTCTTTTATTTCTTTCCACGTCTTCATAAACGAATGTCGTAGGTGAACGCCTGTCGCCTGTTTGCCAACTCTTCTTTCCTTTAACCATGTACAACACCGTAGTATTACAACATTTGCATTTCCGGTTCGTTATAATATTTTGTTCCATGTTGTGAACGTAAATTCTTTTATTTTGACCGTTATATATATGTGTCTGCTTCACTAGTCTTCACATGGACTAAACTTAGGCATAACACATTCGAGCCAATCGAATGCATTCCTTTTATGCTTTTCTCGGTGACCTTATATGGTTGTGAGATTATATGTGATTTTCACCGCATAAAACGTGGTTATAATGTGCCATGGCGGTAATAACACTCTGCTCCATGCAACGTGAATATTGCACGTTTGGCTCCATGCACAACTTCGGACCATTGAATACATATATATATCTGCTCCCAAATATTTACCATAGGCAGAACAACTGCCTTCGACCTTTTCGCCCATGGGTAACACACCATTACAACACTTTACTTATGGGTTTCTTACGATGTCTGCTCCACGTTAAAACGCAAATTTCGACCAAATGTTATATATCTTTTTTCAAAGAATAAAACTTGGCCATAGGAATGACTACGTCGAATCATAATGCATTTTCATATAATTTGACCCGCGTTTTAGTTGTAACGTTGACCACCATATATATATGTGCCTAAAACATTCTGACATACGACTTAGGCATAGAAGTATTTGATCCTAACTGTAATGTTTCTCTCGGCAGTCTTAAAACATACTTGTAAATTGTCATGCAACGCACCATAGTCATTATCATATCCGCTGCCGTGTTGAACCCAAACCTTTTAGCACAAGTTAAAAACTCAGCATCAACATATTCGAGCTCAATAGTAATGTCTTTCATGTAGTTTTATACGATTTTTCCTCCTCCATATGGTTTGGAAACCATATGTATTTGCGCTTAAACTCAATGTGTCAAAATGTCACCTTGGTCCATGGCTTTGAGACCACATGAATTCTGCCTTGGTTTAATTGTACAAAACCATAACTTTGGTCCACACATTTGCGCCCACCTTGTAGTTAGGTTCAACCAAGATTGCTTTCCAAAGGTGCATCTATATTTTTTGAAATTGTGCCAAAATTGCCAATGCTTCTTTTGTCTCCTTCTAACATAGTAGCATTTGAGATTTTTTCTTGATCAGCACCTCCACCAAATGCAGCTTCCTGGAAATTATGTCATCATCATTTCATCCTCAAACACTCTCATCCTCAAGGTCGTCAAGAGATGATGGAGCAACACCATGATGAGTAAGAATGGCATCTAGTCCAACTAATAAAGTGTAGTTTTTTCCTCTTAAGAATTCGTGGCTGTCGCTCACGTTGGAATCTAATGATCGCCTTATCTGCATCTTCAAGAGCGTCATCATCTTCCACAGACCGTATGTCCAAGAAAACATCAACTTTGCCACTTTGTTTGTATTATTGTAAGAGAGTCTTCTTCCTCGTGATTGAAAACTTCCCTAACCATTGTGCTTTTGTTAGTTGGGTTCCAGTCTCTTCCTCCTAACGCGATGGTGATATCCTTTGGTATATCATCTGTCGGATCGCCTACATGTAACATTATAACACTAATTAGTTTACAGTTTCCTTTTGGAGAACAGTGCCCCTCAAAAAATAAATATTAGACTATGAGCTCGGCGAAGTGCTAAAACAAAGTGCTTGGACAATCCATGATGCAAGCGCTCTTAATGTAAATACACACAAGTTTCCATTCGAATGCATGCATGGCGATCCTTCGAATATGGCGTGATTGCAGCAACAACATTTGATCATAATGGTGAGAAAACTCATGAGGCTCTGGGGATAGGTCACTGGGATGTCGTTGGCTGCAGGTCAGGTGAAAGACTTTAACGCTTAGGCGAGCAGAGGGGGAACCCGAAATTTTAAATATACCCAAAATTTTGGGTGGTGTTGTAGCGGCTACAACAAATGGCGAACCACTGGTAGAATCCAACATCTCTGTCAATATCACCACAATAGTCTGAGTCCGGATAATGATGCAAGGGAATATTGAACCAGTTCCATGGGTACCCTTTGTATTACTTTGCCCTTTACAGGTATTCCTAATCCTTGTGCCTCAACTAAGTCCCGCTAATCAGAAACACATCAAAGAGAAAGCTCACAGACGCCAGTAGCTAGCTGATGATGTGAAGAGCCAGGCACTGGGTTTATTATTCTCAGGATTTTTAAAGTAAGATTCTGGTGTTGCTCCGCTGCCAGCAAGCCTGGACAGTACCCCGGCAGAGTCACTTCAAGAAATCACAAACGTTGCTCCGCTGCCAGCAAGCCTGGTCAGTACCCCGGCGGAGTCATTGCATTACCTCTCTACGCAGGAAGCCTTTCTCGATCCTTTACCCTTATTTGTTTCATGTGCTTGTAGCACTTATTTTCATGTGCTCGTGGCACTTATTTTTCATGGGCGGATGAGGGATTCCAACTTATTTTACGAGCAAGAGAGGTTGTTTCTTGTTTTACAGAAACTGGAAGATATCCTGATTTGGGTTTGCCCTCATACCAAACCTACACATCCCATTTACCACAATAGGTGAAGCGTGCAGAACAGATTATTAAGATGTCCAAGACCATGCTAGGCATAAGGCTTAGGCTACGGGTGTGGGCCATTCGAAATCATTAGGTCTCCCATCAACAATCGGCTCGTATCTCCCCAGATAATAAGTATAGACTCATAGGCATCATGTTGAGAATGCGACATTCGACGACTGGTCCTAAGAGAAAGCTGCCTTCTGAGATAGCCACCGCAACCTCACGCAAACAATGGGGTTACTGTTTCAGCACTCGGGGCAAACAAGACTGCAAGGCGATGGGGTTGTAATGAGGGCTCATGAGGTGGCAGGTGATATGGTAGAAAAATGATGTGAGAAAGGGAGAGTACGATGTAATGTAATAGGCGAGGCTCAAGATGCAATGCAAGCCATGTGCAAGGACGATCAACCAGCAGTAAGTGCAAATACAAGCAGTGATTATTTATGCAACAACAAGTAACTGAAAAGGAAATGAAAGGAAACTACTTGTAACATGATGATGCCAAAAACAACGAACACACTTTTAAATCGTGAAGAAAAAAAATTAGCAAGTAAACCTAATTAAACTTTGTAAAAAAAAATTTATTAACAGGTCCTAGCTAGCCTACACCTAAACCCTATTTTAACCAATGATGCGTTCGGGTTATGTAAAATCTGTTTTCCAGTGCAGCCACCGCATTAATTTGCATCCTGCAACGACAACAATGATCAGGATCAGAGCCAGTATCCGAAAAAGTGCAGCAGCAACAAAACTTACCTGAGGAGCAGGTGCCATGGTAAGATGATCAGAGATACTTACCAAAGAACATGCCAGAACAGATTGTGCAAGCTGAATCCCATTCTTATCTTGATAACCAGCAATATGTTCTTGAAACTCAACATTATGGATAAATGACATAAAATCATTCATGCATGATCATGGATTTGAGGGGTGATGGGTAAGCCAATTCCTATTTGCAAGCACATTCACCGCATGGGGTTGGTTGAGTAGATCGACAATCTCATCATGGTGTTGGGGACCATCAGTTTTATGGAATGGAAACAATACGCAAGTTCCAGGCGAATTATAGATGCATGCACATCCAAGCGTAGAAATTCTAGTTTCGAAAACCCTAGTCCAGGGTTGCTCCTGGGTTTAGTTAAGGGTATGGGGATCTGAATCCACATTTAAAGGAGCCTGAAATTCCTCACTGCTTTGAACAAACTCTAGACCTTCGAGCAAGGGGCTTTCCAACTTTGACTGCTTCGCGAGATTAATAGGCGAATGGGCGTGATCATCAATTGTAGTGATTTGAAAGATGTCAGTGGGTTTTGTATCAATTTGGTCGAATGTTTGCGCACTGAAAGATTGATAATCCAAAATGTCAGATTCTCCAGATTTTCCAGGATGGGGTGAATTCGACACGTTTATGCTGGAAGGAGCATGGTACTGGGGAATTGTCATTTCAGAAACGTTCGGCGGACGCTGATGCGTTTCGATTTTCTGGTGGGTACTTGAATCTTCCCAAAGTGAATCATCGAATTTAGGTGTCTTCGTATGGTCAGCACAGAGATTTGAGTGACGGTCGTCAGCAGTATGATTGAATATGTTTTCAGATAAGGAGTAATCGCTGCAATCATCGGTTTGGTCAAGTTCGGTACCTAGCGAGTTAGGCTCCTTGGGGTTTACCAACTGGGATGGATTGATAACGAGGACATCTTGAAGTTGCCCAGACAGGAAATCACTCCCGTGGTTGTCTAAAGGTTCTGAGTGAGACAGCTCAGATTTAAAAGATTCATCGATTTTAGACTGTGATTGTGAAACACCACCTGCTTGCTTATGATTTTCGCCAATACCAGTGTAAGAAAAATCTGAATGTCTAGATAAATTTACTAGTGTGGTGGGATCAAGAAACAAACTAGGCAACAATGAACGAAAATATTGAGTCGCAGGGGTGTTAACCCTACAAGGCTTTTCAACACGCGCATCCGTGTCATTCAGAGAAAACGATGATCTGGCAGACCTTGTAAGGGAATCAACTTTATGCGGGGTAGGAGTCGATTCATAATCTGTATGTGAACCAAATTCATAGTCCGAATGTGAACCATATTCATCATCCGAATCTGAACCAGATTCGTAATCCAAATATGAACTAGATTCATAATCCGAAGGTGAACCAAATTCATAATCCGAATGTGAACCAGATTCATCATCCGAATGTGAATCTGATTCATAATTCGAATGTGAACTAGATTTAGGACTAAGCCCAGGGAGACATCGAGTGGGTTCGGGGTAGGTTTCATGAGCCCAAAGAGATAATGAGCCACTGGGGTGTTCAGATTCGACATGGTACGTGAAAGACTTAATGTCAGAACGATCGTTGACCTGCGGGTTGTCATAGGGAACACTAGGCTCAGGTCGGGTTGCTAACTAAAATGGTTCAAGGGAAACAAGAATTGCATACGCGAACTGTTCTCTTAACAACCTCCAATCGACATCCTTTTCAGGGAACTCAAAACAATAATGAACGAATCTGATAGTGAACTCATCTAAATATTCCTGAGGTTCCATTCTGATGTCATTTATCTTTAGTAAACGTTATGAAAATCATACCTGTGAAAAGCTTGTTGTAATTCACTGGCGAGTTGTTCAAATGAATGGATGGAAGATTCTGGCAAAGTGCAGCACCATTGCTTAGTGCGACCTTCGAGGGTGAGGAAGAAAAGCAAACAAAACAAACCCTCATTGTCAATTTCATAGCACTCACCAAAGGCACAAAAATCTAAAAGGTCCTGGGTTATAGGTACCCCATTTTCACCATCAAATTTTAACTGGGACAAGTGATACATAAGTTTATCGGGGATGAAGTATCAAGGTTCATAAAACTTCAACAAACATCTTGGGAGAATGATTTGGGAACGAGCCATTACAGATATGAGATTAACTGCAGGCTCTAAAGGCTCAGCTTGTCATCTGGCCCCCTTTCTCGTTAACCATATGGTCGGAGGTCAGGCCCTCCTTCTAGCGCCAATTCTGTTGACGGGAAAATGTGTCCGGCCAACAGTAGGGGATCTCCCCAGTAGAAAGTCCCAATTAGACCTTGAACCGTTTGGGATAGGGATCCCGTCCGGGGTGTGGGTCCGGCTACCGCTTAAGTCACCTTCCCCTTTGGTCTCAAAAGAACCTGATTGAACCTGCGGACACACACTTATTCACATGATACAGAATACATGATTGATGCATTTAAACACGAATCAAACACTATCCGTAGCAAGATTATAAATAAAACATGTATGCCTCAGGAGATGTCATTAGCAACACATCTTTGGGGGTAATGCTTATAAGGTAATCTGACCACAAAAGAAATAGTTCTTCATGGTGAGATATCCCTTTATTTTCTGAAAGATAAAATGAAATGCTAATAAAATAGTTCATTAACATTCATAGAAGAGCAGATGATAAATTGAACATCATTGATACAACACAGATAGCCATGACACATAAATTATGACATGAAGAGTGCAGCTTCATTAATCATAGGATCTTCTGAAACTGTACAAGGAATACAAACAGTGTTCACACAACAAAACACATCATAACCATAGGGTGTTTTAACAAATATCCGTATTCATATGCACAAGAGTATAGTCTTTCACTACAATTCCATGTAGCTCTTGAGTCTCCAAAAGAAAAGCCATTTATACAAGCTCCCGAAGGAGTATTTATAGAGCAGAGCTTGCCCTCTGGGGTCCCTGACTTTTCAGCTTCTCGACGGTTTGGCTTCCTTGCGACCCAGTCTTTTCTGTGACCTGTGACCTAAGCCGTTGTTGCGACCTGTGACCTAGTCGCTGGGTCGCTCGGTCGCGCTGTCGGGAATTTACCAAGGGGTGCGACTTAGCGACCTGGCGACCTCTGCGACTTGCGACCCGGGGCAATGTGCGACCTGCGACCTCAACAACTGGTGACCCGGGGCAATGTGCGACCTGCGACCTCCGTGGATCTGCGACCTGCGACCTAGTCAAATGTGCGAGCTGCGACCTCCGTGCATCTGCGACCTGCGACCTAGTCAAATGTGTGAGCTGCGACCTCCATGGATCTACGACCTGCGACTTGCCCATGTTATGTGACCTTGCGACCTAGTCGTTGGGTCGTTGGGTCGCGCCGTCGGGATTTTGACAGGGAGTGTGACTTAGCGACCTAGAGACCTCTGCGACTTGTTTTGAGAAGGTCCCCTTGTTTGTTGAGGAAAACTCTGGCTCGTTGTGCAGACTGAAAGGTTCTTCCTGCACATATCTCCATGATTGAAAAAATAACAATGCTAAAGGCATTTTAATTAATTTGCAAGAGCGAAGAACAATAAATTAAGACCCCTAGGTGGCCAAGAAAACCAGCATAATATCCTTTCTCAATCAGAGGATGAGATGATAAACTTTGGCAGTCTTCCTTGCGTTCTCCTGTTGTTTCTCAATATGCAAAGCCATTGTTTGATCTCTCGCAAACATAGCCAACAGTGAAATGGAGCCAGACCTGAACCTTTTGCATTCACGTCCACTTGTACATTGCCATCGTAGATCTGTTTATGAGGCCTGGCTTTACGTTTACACGCAGCTCTGACCACCTGTCATATATCTGCTCCCAAGCCTTCATCAGATGTCGATTTTTCAATTTGGTCACTTTCAATCCCAAGGCATTTCGGAGTCTCATTGCGTGTAGCAAAATATCTTTGGTGTCCACATTTCTAGAATTAACCATTCACACTGTTGAGCTACTATAATATCCTCTCAAATGTAGATGCTCTCCACGCATCATTTCAGTGACCACCTCCACTTGAGGGTTGTTCATCTGGAACGAGGTTGGATGAGACTGGATGAACTCTCTTATTCCACGACTGCTTTCTCCCCAATCGCAACACCTTACTACAAGTTTCTTAAGCTGCCATATACTGTTATGAGCCATTATTGCATACTCCTCGCTGTACCGATCTGCCGGATATTGGACCACGTCTCCTCTGCTTCCTCCAACGATGAAATTGCTGCTTTGAAAATCTGTAGATGGCTAGGTAACGAATGAAACCTCACAAGCAAGCCGTGGAATCTCGCATGTCTAAATTGGATCGGTTGGCTCAGGAAACCTCATAGACAATGCGTGGAGGAGGAGAAACGCTGTGTAGATATTCGGAGAGGGGCGTTTGAAAGCTTTTGTCGAACCGGACGATAAAACCCCCCTTTGGGTTCGGGAGGTAACAACAGTATAGCAGCACAATCACCGCTGGCGCATGGCAGCATGCATTGGGTAGCCCATCCATATAATGTGGCAAATCAAGAGTTTTTTTGGTGAATGAACACGTGGATGATCACGAATTTGCATTTCCTGATGGGGTGGCAGGTCAGAGAATTCCTTGGGTCGCAGCTCCTCATGAGCATATCATCCTGTGACCCTGCGACTTGGCACACATGCGACCCTGGGTCGCTGGGTTGCAAAACTGGCTGAGTCGCAGCCTCGGGCAATTCTTGATCTGTGCGACCTCGCGACTTAAAAAGGTCTCGCCATTTCGAGCCATAGTAATCACCTGCTTTTACGTGCTTTCCATATATTGGCAGCATACAGAGAGCACAATAGTAATCGCCTGCTTTTACGTGCTTTCCATATATTGCACCGTAGTCCTTATAACAACGTCGTTATAGATCTGTTCTCATGTTCTGGTTCGAGTTTCAAACGTGAATTCGACCACCACATAGATATACATATGCTTTGAATGTTTTATGTAGTTATTTGAGCCCATTTGCAATGTATGGATATGGTTCTGCTCCGCCATCTCACGTGGTTTTTGAAACGTGTGCTTTAAAATCATACTAAGACCACCATTCCCACTCACTGCTCGATTTTGTGGTATTCGCAATGAGTGCCCACTTCTCCTCAACTAGTAAGTCTTCTCGTGCAAGTGTAACACCGATGGCTCAATCGAATCTTAGATATCCTCATATTCTTTCGACGTACCTACCACAAGGATGAGGCCGCCACCATCCATGCTCAATCACTGACCTGAGCTGTGGAGTATACTCATGCGATAGCTAAATTAACACCTCGCCTGCCTGCAGAGTCCTGGGGAATAGAACGCCCCACCACTAATCCTCAAAACCAGGTGCTTCGTTCAATGTTTCGATGGCTCTTTTATTTCTTTCCACGTCTTCATAAACGAATGCCATAGGTGAATGCCTGTCGCCTGTTTGCCAACTTTGCTTTCCTTTAACCATGTACAGCACCGTAGTATTACAACATTTTCGTTTCCGGTTCGTTATAATATTTTGTTCCATGCTATGAACGTAAATTCTTTTATTTTGACTGTTATATATATGCGTCTGCTTCACTAGTCTTCACATGGACTAAACTTAGGCATAACACATTCGAGCCAATCGAATGCATTCCTTTTATGCTTTGCTCGGCGACCTTATATGGTTGTGAGATCATATGTGATTTGCACCGCATAAAACGTGGTTATAACGTGCCATGGCGGTAATAACACTCTGCTCCACGCAACGTGAATATTGCATGTTTGGCTCCATGCACAACTTCGGACCATTGAATACATATATATATCTGCTCCCAAATCTTTACCATAGGCAGAACAACTGCCTTCGACCTTTTCGCCCATGGGTAACGCACCATTACAACACTTTACTTATGGGTTTCTTATGATGTCTGCTCCACGTTAAAACGCAAATTTCGACCAAATGTTATATATCTGTTTTCAAAGAATAAAACTCGGCCATAGGAATGACTACGTCGAATCATAATGCATTTTCATATAATTTGACCTGCGTTTTAGTTGTAACGTTGACCACCATATATATATGTGCCTAAAACATTCTGACATACGACTTAGGCATAGAAGTATTTGATCCTAACTGTAATGTTTCTCTCGGCAGTCTTAAAACATAGTTGTAAATTGTCATGCAACGCACCATATTCATTATCATATCCGCTGCCGTGTTGAACCCAAACCTTTTAACACAAGTTAAAAACTCGGCATCAACATATTCGAGCTCAATAGTAATGTCTGTCATGTAGTTGATACGATTTTTCCTCCTCCATATGGTTTGGAAACCATATGTATTTGCGCTTAAACTCAATGTGTCAAAATGTCACCTTGGTCCATGGCTTTGAGACCACATGAATTCTGCCTTGGTTTAATTGTACAAAACCATAACTTTGGTCCACACATTTGTGCCCACCTTGTAGTTAGGTTCAACCAAGATTGCTTTCCAAAGGTGCATCTATATTTTTTGAAATTGTGCTAAACTTGCCAATGCTTCTTTTATCTCCTTCTAACATAGTAGCATTTGAGATTGTTTCTTGATCAGCACCTCCACCAAATGCAGCTTCCTGGAAATTATGTCATCATCATTTCATCCTCAAACACTCTCATCCTCAAGGTCGTCAGGAGCTGATGGAGCAACACCATGATGAGTAAGAATGGCATCTAGTCCAACTAATAAAGTGTAGTTTTTTCCTCTTAAGCATTCGTGGCTGTCGCTCACGTTGGAATCTAATGATCGCCTTATCTACATCTTCAAGAGCGTCATCATCTTCCACAGACCGTATGTCCAAGAAAACATCAACTTTGCCACTTTGTTTGTATTCTTGTAAGAGAGTCTTCTTCCTCGTGATTGACAACTTCCCTAACCATTGTGCTTTTGTTAGTTGGGTTCCAGTCTCTTCCTCCTAACTTGATGGTAATATCCTTTGGTATATCATCTGTCGGATCGCCTACACGTAACATTATAACACTAATTAGTTTACAGTTTCCTTTTGGAGAACAGTGCCCCTCAAACAATAAATATTAGACTATGAGCTCGGCGAAGTGCTAAAACAAAGTGCTTGGATAATCCACGATGCAAGCGCTCTTAATGTAAATACACACAAGTTTCCATTCGAATGCATGCATGGCGATCCTTCGCATATGGAGCGATTGCAGCAACAACATTTGATCATAATGGTGAGAAAACTCATGAGGCTCTGGGGATAGGTCGCTGGGATGTCGTTGGCTGCAGGTCAGGTGAAAGACTTTAATGCCTAGGCGAGCAGAGGGGGAACCCGAAATTTTAAATATACCCAAAATTTTGGGTGGTGTTGTAGCGGCTACAACAGAAGATCAATGGTCTTCAGGATCTCTTCTTATTCAAATATGAAGTCTTTGTATGCCCTTTACTGATCATGAGCCCTCGCTCCCTATTCATGGCTCTCAGCTTGCCTCTTTGATTGTGAGCCTTCGATGCTTGTCCCTAAACCTTAGCATTGAGTGTTGGACTAAGTTTGTTGAGCGTTGAGCGTTTGAACTAATTTTGTTGAGTGTTGAGTGTTGAACAGAGATTTATTTTCCACTCTCCGTCTATCTCTAAATTTTGAATTGTGTGACCTTTCCTATAGTTGTGTTTTTAGCCTTCTCACTAAGTAGTTTTCATACTCCAGTAGTGTGGCCTTACAATTACAACTGTCACTCCTACAACTTGTTGAAATACGCCTTATTTCCCTCATATAATTTGTTGATGAAGGAATTTACAAGCACCTTTAAGATTTCATTTTGATGCATAACTTGTTAGTACAGGAATTCATTATGGTTTCATATATTTTCGATTTCACTGAATGAGTCTTGCATATCACTTATTGAATGAGCCTTTTTTTTAAAACTTATGATCTATCGTCATGATTACATTCTTATTGTCTTCTTTGATGATTACAATGATCTTCTCAAGGTCCTTTCGAAATGATATTTCTTATCTCCATGTACTCTTTTTCTTCATGATGCAAGTCTTAATCATTATCCCGTATGTTTCTCTTAATGATTAACCTTGAAATCTATTTTGAAATTACCATTTCAAGGTCATTTCAAGACTCAAAGAAAAATAGATCAGTTTTTCATTTTTATGCCATGTAATGCATCTTGCTTCCATAGTTTTTTCCATAGAATTATAACCCTTTTTTGCTTCAAACACAACTTCAATCTTTGTGATACTAACCCATTTTTTTTTATGTGACTTTTTGCAGAAAAGACTTGTCCTGTAGGAAAAGAGACTTTGATTTTAATAGATGGTAGGGTGAAAGTTTTATGAAAGGAAAAATGTGTATGTATGTGTAGGGGATGAAGGGCATACACTCTTATGTACCAAGGTCTTTATTAGTCTCCTAATTCAAGAATTTATTTCAAAATAAAAAAGCATTAAAATGAGTTTTAAACTTATAGTATTGCCATCACTTTCCTTGGTTGATGCTTGAAAACAAGTGTCTTTCCAATATCTCCTTTAGTTGTTTTTAGATGAATCGGTCTTCTTTGCTTTGTATTCAGGTCCCTTCTGATAACTTGAGTTTCAGGTCCCTTTGTGAAGTTGATTATTCTTATATTCAGGTCCCTTCTACTATTTTTGAACTATCTTCAGGTCCCTTCTACTATTTTTGAACTCTCTTCAGACCCCTTCTGGAACTTTTCATAAAGTATTCTTATATGCTTGAAGTTGAAGTAAGCTTGAAATTGAAATTGAATATTTGAAAAGAATACAAGGCTTGACATGGAAAGGATAACAAAGCACTAATGCTTTTGATTTCTTCTCTCCCTTTCTTATTACGAGACTTGTCCTCAAGTCTTCAAATTTATTTTGCAGAGAACAAAATATCCTAGCTTATTGCTAGCATAAATTAAAAATCAAAATAAATGAAATGAAGTAGAACCATTTTATTTTTTAGAATTCATACTAGCCAAGTAACTGGGGTTTCTAGTATGAATTCAGGTTTGTACTATGCTAGAAATTTGGATTTTCACAGCCAAACCCCTTTATTATTTTTTACCTTTTTTTTGTTTCTTTTCTAGATGCAAGTGGGGTATAATGGAGTAGGTAAGTATGAAAGTAAGATAGGTTGAAATCATGATCTATGAGTATATGAATAGATAGATAATAGATCTGGACTTCAACATGAATGATTGTGGAGCTTAGCATACAATATGGTAGATGAATGACATCATGAAAAATATGGCTTATGAAAGGCTTCTTTGGCAATGGATGTGACTTGTCATGGTACAAAACTTGACTTATTTTTCTGATGATTAGCTTCATGTCTTTTGCCTTGATCTCAATCCATATTGCAGGTTTGTTGGTGTTGTTGGTCAACAACTAAAGGAAAACTTCAAAATTTTTGAGTTTCATTGGATGAACTCAACATCAGGTGAATTTTAACTTTGATTTGACTTGAAAATTTGTATTTGATATTCTGAAATATGAATTTTTAAATATTGACTTTGAAAATTCTTGTGTCCATGAAGTTACCCCTAAATCTTCCCATGATCAACAAAAACATAGCACTTGCCTGCAATACAATATTAGATTATGGAGGAAGAGAGGTGTGAATTCTATCTTCTTCCAAAAAATAATGAGAATAATTATTATAAATTCTTGAAAAACAAGTCCAAAGATGATATACAAAGAAACTACATTTGTTTACCCCTTGAGGAATGGTGGCCAACCTAGACCTCCTAGTGGTATTTTGTTCACAAAATATTCATTTTATGTCCAATTAGAGTGATTAAAAAGCCAAGTTGAAGTGAATTAATATGGATAATTCCAGTAGGAACAGGTTTTTAAAATTGTTTAAAATTATTTGCTAAAAATGATGAAGAGTACCATGTTTGATATAGTTGATTGTCAATTGTTGACTAGACCAACAGTCACTATTTGGAGTGTACATTTTTTGTTAAAGACCGGATTGTTGTGATTCAACTTGGAGATTAAATTAGATTCATTTTTTTCTATCTAGTAGAAACATTTTTTAAAATACTTAGGTTTGATATCACAAAATTTCTAATGAACAGGCCTAGGAGGAAGAGTTTTACTATGTTGATTTTAAGACATGTAGTCACTAAATGTGGTGTAACATTTTCATTTGACCTCCAAATTGGATGATTAAAATTTTATATTGAACTAGAGTTGAATATATATCTCCCATATAAACAGGTTTTCAAAATAATGTGATTTGGTATGTGAAATATTCCAATGAACAATCAAGTCCTAAAATTGTCAACATGCAGATTTTTCAAAAGGTAGTTAGTATTTTGAGCATAAATTTTTCATATGGTGTTGGATGGAGGTGATTCGAATTTATTTTGAAACCCGATTACAAGGGATATCTTCACTATACATATCATGTAAAAATAATTTACATTATACCCCTCAAATTAATGTTGTACTAGCTCTATCCTTAAAATTTCTCTTGAAATATAGTGTTTATTTTGATCATATATTTTTTATTTGTGATCCAAATTGAAATTTTCAAAATTGATTTAAATACTAGATTTCAAGATATACCTTGTTTAAAAACATGTTTTAAAAATTATCCTATATGGTTACCCAAAATAGGAATGTTCTTACTGCATTTTGCCATGAAATCCTTCCAAATGATTATTGAACAACGATTTGAAGAATTTTTCATGAGTTTGAACAAAAATTCTTATTGTGAACTCATTTTATCTATTTTTTTATTTATTATATTATATCCTACTCTATTGTAGAAAAATAAATCACTCTCTTAAGTATAAGAGAATTTCCAATGCATCCATTTGTGTAACAAGATCATAAGTAGACTCACATTCAAGTTTGAAAAATATACCTTAATGAATTCTTGGACATGAAAAATTAGTTGATCATAAAGATTTGATCCTAAGGAATGTTGAAAAATGGAGTGGTGTTGTGGCCTAATGACTAGTTGAAATCAAGTTTTGAAATGATCTTTGTTTGCTTGTCTTTCCTTAATTGTCATATCACAAAGTTCTTCTTGTGGAACTTGTTCAAAATCATGAATGCACAAGGGATATTGTGATACATATGCTAGATATTCTTCAATTTCTAGCTCTGTTGTTTGAACTTCATCATATGTGATCCATAACTCATTGATCTCCTTACAAAAATAACTACAAGAAGCGTCTAGGTTCTCTTCTTGTGGATCCTCTTCATGGATACTTTGTTCCTCTTCTATATTTTGAAATGAAGATTCATCCCTAGTGACCATTCTAAATTGTGGACAAGGATTTGAGAAGATCCTTGTGGTGGCATACCCTCCTTCTCTAAATGACTTCTTTAACATCATGTTTTGTATATCTTTTTTTGCAAATGGATTTTGTAGTTCGTGAGTTTTTGTTAGTGGTTGGGGGTTTTGGTTTGGGGATCTACCTTTATAATTTCTATGTCTAAGCATGAATAACCATAATGAAAAGTGTTTTTGTTTTTATGTTTTGTTGTTTTTTTTATCATTTTTTTATATGTTTTCTAAACAATATTCGTAACTAGCTCTATCTAAGTGTGCTTTCCCAGCAACGACGCCAAAAATGTCAGACTAATTTATGGAGTTGAATTAGAGCATGTATTTTAATATCAATCCGGGTTGGTAAACTTAGAAGCACACCCAAATTATATGGATCCTAGATTTAACTAATGTATGAAGTATTTTCTTAGATGAAAATAATGGAAATGCATATTACCAATATAAACTACTAATTGTAAAGAAAGCATAGAAATTTTGATCTATAAGAATGAACAAGTGAATAGTGATTTTATTTGAATCATAGTCAACAAGGAAGAGGCTCTTGTCTTAGAGATCCCATTTGTCCTTCCTTATGATTTCTATTTTGACAAAACAAATTTCACCATAAAGCATAACACACCTTATTTAAGAAAGCAAGAAATGATGAACGCATAAATACAAATTCCAGTTCAATTCTTGTTCACAAGGAAGAGGCTCCAACTTGGAGACCTAGGTTTTCCTTCCTTATTAAAACTAGTCACTGAAAAGAGATCAATTATAAAATATGAATGGTCATAACATACTAATAAGTTTATACATAAAATATTCACAAGATATTATGATAGAAATATACATAAAACTGAGATGCTAACATATTCACCATTGTGCACATCAATTAACAATATAGTGTACTTAGCTTAGAATGGGAGCCCTCCACCTTTGCTTGGTACACATTACGAAAATCAGCTACAACGATTCACCATTCACACCCCACAATAATGATTCATAAGAAATATAAAGCAAGTCTTCAAATCTATTCAGAAAGAGAGTAATCACAATCATAATATTGTGTTCATAGTTGTTGAGTAGTTGTGCTTAAATAGGCTAAGAATGTAACAAAATAAGCTATAATGGTTGTAACAACTAACAAGAGTCCTATTCCACCTCATAGGGTTGAAAACATCCCTTTTTTATACAAAATATGGAAATATTCCACAAAATCACAAAACTACCCCTAAATTAGGGGATTTCCTCATTGACTGGTCAAGTTTGACTAGCTTTGACTAGGCTTGTTCTGACTCATCTCGAGTGTGCCAGTAAGAGTCTATCCATCCTTGGTTCCTTTACTTCTCGAATATACCTTCATTTCATTCCCATGTGTCCTTCATATACGACTTCTATGGAGCCATTACGGGAAATTTTGTTTCTGCCAAAAATAAATTTTAATGCTCAGTTTTTACTAAAAATCCTAAAAATTAAAAGACATAATTATGTTACCTTAATGTGAAAAAGAGACAAAAATATGACAAATATGATCATGATATAGCAGTAAGGGGTGGTAAAAAAGTGGAATATGTATGGTCAAAAACGGTCAAAATTGAGGCCTAACAGTTGTCATGCAAACAATATCTTCAAATTTGTCAGGATCTTCTAGCAACAAAATAGGCATTTTTAGCACATAGTTTTTTTTCTTTAGCTGGAGTAGTGTTAATGACAATTTTTTTTCTAGAACTTGATGAGTACAAGGGAAATTATAGAACAATGTGGACTACTTGTTGACTTGGAATTTGTTGCATATTTAGCAATATTTTTACAAGTTTACAAATTGTTTGAATTTTGTTGTCTCCATCACAAATGTAATTTTCTTAAATTTTTTTGAAAGAAGATGTCATTGAGTTGTTCATATTTGTCATATAGGAGTTGCAGTACATTTTTGCAACATAAGCATCTAATACGAATTGAGAATCTATGTTCGCTTTCCACAATGATGGGAATTTTTTTTTCAAATCCATTTATCCACACATCACAAGGGTTTGACTTTAGAAGTACGATAGATTGAGTGACATAAGATTGTAGGAGCATCATATATTCATTTTTTTAATACCAAGATCCACTATAAAATGGTCAAACATTATGTTTTATGTATAGGTTTTATTTTGTAGAAGAGAATATATATTGCATTGCTTGATTGTCACTATTTCTGTTGGACAAAGGTTGAAAGATACATGTCCCATAAATTGGTGGAAAAGGGAATCTAAAACTAAAGGTTGAATGTTTATGACTTTTGTAATATTTTGTCTAATAATGGGTTTGAATTTGAATCATTTATTTTGACAACACCGTTGAATCACAAGTCAAATAATGATCAATGGAAGTTATAAAATCAACATCAGTGAAATGTTGATATATTGGTGCATATTGAATCCAAAGGAATCTATGTCACATGTCCTATTCCTTTTCTTTGGAAATTTATGATAAATAAATGATATTGTACTTGACCAAATAGTTTATTATTTTTTGCAATTAGGGTATGTAGCGATGAGACTATTTGTCTATAATATCTAATACAAACTACTAAATAACACTTGATTAATGTGTAAATGCACTCATCAGCAGAGTTTCTATTGTGATTTGTTCCAAAGTTGGATCCTTGTTTTTTCAACACATTTTTCAATGGATCCAAAATATGTTCACTTGTGAATGTTACAAACAAAGTTGGTGGGTCAAGTTGTTGTATCATTGCAAATAGGTATTTTCATGTGTTCAAAGTAGTTAGGAGATGCGTGAATGATTTTCAAACATCGATACAAAATTGGTGACTATAATGGTCTTTGAAGACTATTTTGATTCCTGACATCTTTGACAAGTAGTTTTTGTCCCTTTAGTTCCCCTTTGCAAATAGAAATCCAAGCTTAGTTAGAAACCTGGTTTAGAAATATATGAATTTATTTAAAAAATATATTTGTAATATGTGTTGAGAAGTCACGAGACATGTGCAATAACTCCCATTCTGCAATTTTATGATAATATAAATGATTGATAGCATCAATTGGCTAGCTTGATCTTTAAAACAATGTTGGGAAGTTAAGTTCTTCTGAGAATTTGTCCTGGAAAATTCCCAAGGGATAGAATCCTTTGAAAGGTGCAATTTGTATCATTCTTGTATCAAGACCATGGATAAGGTGGGACTCTGACTAACCACGCACAAGTGTTTCAGTTTATGGATCTAAATCATCATCTACATTTGGTGAATTTAGTTGATCTATTTCATGATTTTTACTCTCATGATGTTGTTTTCTTTGATCAAAGTGCTTTTTCCATTCGTCATTGATTACTATTTATTATTTTTTGTACAAAGGAGTGTCGCAGAAGTCATGTAAAGTAGTGATTACTTTCTTGGGTTGAATATTATTGGAAAAAAAAAGCATTATTGTACTCCATTTTTCTATTTAGCGTAATCAAAACTAACATTTTCTCATCAAGATATCTAGGAAAAGTTGTTTGAACTCTTTTCAAATTGGTAGGTACATTTATAATTGTGTCTATCAATCCAATTTTTTATCGTCTAACCAAGTCGTCTTATTTGTGCAAAATACGTTCTTGGTGCCACTAGTATTTCCTATAAATATTTCAATTGTGCAACAAATACCAACTTTTGGTTTTGATGAATGTGTAGAGGTGATGCGAATGCAAGTTCCTTGTCATTGATTATTGCATTTTAACAAGATTTTTAAATATTTTCATTTAGGTTGATTGAATTTACCTTTGTTGCAACCATGAGACATAAAATAGTCGATAATGAAATTTTTTCAATGACCTGCATATATTTTCCAAAGTACAATCTATCACAAATGCAATATTCATATGTAGGTGTGTCCTCTATTGATTGTAAATATGCATCAACTATTTTTTTGTACTGCACATGCCTTTTTTTCTCTTCACATAGTAAGGAACCTTATGTTCTCATTGCAGATTTGAACCTATGCAAGTGGGTGTGATGATTATTGGATCCGTTGGAAAAATAAATAGAGACTAAGTTTTTATTTTGTGCACGCACTTCCAAATAATTACCATATTTCTTTGACAAAGTGTGATGTTTAGGCACTCCAATGAATTTTATTTTTCTTGATGTTGTATTGACATTTGATTGATAATTCAAGTGGTGATCCATATTTAATAAGGAACAAAACATAATACAAATATAATAAAAAATATGGAGATTCAACAAAAATAATATTTCATTTCATTAATATCAAATATTGAAAATGCTTACAAACAAATTGAAAGAAACTAGCTCTAGCGATGGTAGCTTATCTCTGAGAAGAGATGTGTTGGCTGCATTCCTCTTAATTATGTTACAATGAGGCTCAAGGGAATTTTTATTATTGAACAATAAGATAAAACCATAAACAAACTATTAGGGTCCTATAAATATAGGATTCATAATTTTGAATTGACTTTTGATAGGCTTGTAAAATATGTACATACCTTGTTTTCTGCAAGTTGTTTTCCCATATTTAAAAAAATAAATAAATAAAAGAAAAATAAAAATAAAAAAAGGGTAAAAAGTCCTAAAAGAAAAATCAAAGGACTTGAAAAAATATAGACCCCAAAAAAGAAAAAAGATAAGAATAAGACCTGAAAGTGAGCAAGTCCAAATGCCACTACTTTTTACTTTTCTAAAAAATAAATAATTATGGCAGAGTGTCAATAAATGCCATAATCATTGATGAGTTAAACTGTTTAAACTTAACTTGTCATGTTTTCAATTTCTAGTTTTAGATAGTGAATAAAGATTTGTCAAACAATTTAATCTTGACAAATCAGTAGATAAGTATAGAATAATGAGGAGCTCAACAGTTTAATCTAAGCCCTCGAATAAAATAAGGTAGATCTAGATAGTTTATGCTT
Organism: Pinus albicaulis; assembly: GCA_034641835.2. Taxonomy (NCBI): domain Eukaryota; kingdom Viridiplantae; phylum Streptophyta; class Pinopsida; order Pinales; family Pinaceae; genus Pinus; species Pinus albicaulis. The sequence goes on along the minus strand of CM076570.1, from coordinate 989,953,335 downwards.
TAAAAGAATAAATATTTCAAGGTTGCAAGCCTAAATGCACTTGCCAAATGAAGAAAAAATGTTAGAATGAGGCTAGGTAGGTAGAAAGAAGTGGAGAAAGCATGTAATAAATGATTATCGGGAAAAATTACTAATATCCCTTTCCTTATAGGTATTTAGTTTTCTAAATTATCATTCAAACAGGCTCAAAGCATTTCTCTGACTTTTGTTGGGACCGGACCCAAGGCTCAATGACTGGTTAGTTGAAAATATTAAATTCCTATGTTAAATCCCCATTCCTCATTATTTCATCTCTCATTCATATATTATAACTCCTTTCATAAGTAAAGACTCATTCTTACTTAATAAAACATATAAATCCATATAACTAACTTCCTTCATTCAGAAACATACAAAAACCCCCAAAAATACTTTATACTAAGTATTGGTGAAATGATAAAAAGACAAGCTTTGCTTTTACTTTTACACTTTACTTAGTCATTTTATATATTTTTGTGTGTATTCCATTCCCCTTTTCATATTAACTTTGAACTTAGTTTACTAAATCCTTAAAAAATACCTTATCCTACTTATTAATTCCCTATGTTTAATTATCCCCCAAAACCCACTATTACTATTTTTTAGACCAAAGTTTATTACCCATGTGCTAAATCAAAATCCCCAATAGAAACCCCTTTGGTCTAAAATTATCACTAAATAAATATCCTGACCCTATGGTCGTTAAAACCATTCAAAAAGGTTTAAACACTATATAATAATACAATACCATTCTCAAACATTAAGTCCAAATTTTTGAATCAAATTAATCATTTTTCATAAGGTTCAAAAAGCTTGGCCCTGCTTATACATCCGCACCTTTGTATTGGTTAAAAACATTATCCTATGTTTTAAAACCATTATCCCTCCTTCTTCGTATAAGCCAATGCATACATAAGCCCATCCCCGCATAATTTTATAACCCATAGTTTGTTGAAATAGCCTAAGGTTTATTTTAAATAAACTAACACCTCTCTCATATGCCTATTCCCGCTCCTATATATAAACCTTTACCCACAACTAATCAAAAGGTTTAAAGCCTAGTTTAAACCACCCATATACATAATTTTCCCGGTCCCACCATTTCCTTTGGCTGCACCTTCTAAACCAATATTGACCCTTCACACTTGATTTCCATATCCAACGGCCCAAAAGCAATATCGCACGCAAAAACTAATCGTACGCCCGAATGAAAAATGGATGCAAAATGGGATTTTTTGACCATTTTTCCCTTTGTGACATGTCGAGCTTATATTGGATCGCGTTCATTTGGTTCTAAACCACTTACTTCCCAATTTGCACATGATAACCGCTCTCCAGTTTCGTTTCAAATTCTGAAACTGCCTCCCGCCATTGACGAGACCTGCATTTAATGACAATTATGGTGATTGAATCAAAAGGTTAAAACCTTTGGTTAAGTTGTTTTTTATGTTATTCGCGCATTTGCATTCTGATATAACTCTTCCCAAGCTCTGTTTAAAGCCATTTGAGCCATGATTCTCAGTTTTTTCACCGAAAACCTTTGCAGTTATCAAAATTAAACCTTTGAAGACCTATTGAGAAGCTGTGCACCGCTCCAGACAAACCGCTGAAGCCCGAGTTTCAACTGAAAACCTCATAAATCCATTTCAGAGCCAAATACCTGCAAAAAGGTATTTTTCTCAAAATTGAAACCTATAAATCAAGTTTAAAACCGTCTTTAAGAGAACCAACCCATTTTTTGAAGAATTCACTGAAAAAAACTTCCTAAAAATACCAAAAAAGAGGCCAAACCCTGGCAAAAATTTCCCAGGAAACCTTGTTTTCCATTTCAAGCCTTTTTAAAGCCAAATTCCTTGAATTTCACAATCTAAATATCAAATTTAGGGATTTAAATGGCTAAAACCTCTGAATGACCTTGAAAACCCATTTTTTCAATCAAATCGACTCAGAAAACCCTTATTTTCTGTTTTATGCTAGTTTTCACATCCTCAGATAAACTTAATTGAGAAAAAAGCCCAAAAGAAGCCATCCTTAATCTAAATTGCTCAGTTTCCTCTCTGTTAAAATAAAAACTTCTGCAAACAGTCTAATCTTGCAGCAGTTACTCAAAATGCTTAAGAAACATAGCATAAGCAGACCTATAGGATCCAAAACACCTAAATCTGAGGGATCCAAAGACACTAAGCCTACCCCAGCCATTAATGCCAAATATGCTACAATAGTAAATCCCCTTCAACCACCTGTGGTTGCTGCTGAAAACATTCCTTTGACCGATCTTGACTATAAAATTGCAGACCCTGTTATTGAGTTTAATTTGCTAGATATACACAACTGGTGTTATGAAAAATATATAGACAAAGATGATATTCAAATTTTGGAAACCCATTTGCCTAAGTATATAGTCCCAATGACTCATCCTGGTCAAGAACTCAACAGACTTTGTCAAAAATAATATGAGCCAGATCAAAGGGTTATAGTAAATGCAGAAAAAGAAATACTTTTTACCATTACAGCCCAGTCAATTAATCAAATGCTTCAATTACAACCTGATCCCCAGGTAGTCCGATTTTCTCCTAATTTCTCCTTCTCCCATTTGAACTTTGTTTTCTACTTCCATTTTCTAGATCAAAGGATCCTTAAGTTCCCTTTATCCCGATCATACCATCTCACAAAAAGCCACTTTCCCAAATCTATGAGGGTTATCTATCTTGCCCTGACTATATTTGTACCTTTTTGGCCTTGATTTCTAGTGTTTCTAGCTTGATTTAGACTCCATAGCCCAATGGACAAGTATATTTCTCTCTATCTTACCTCCAAGTGATTTTTCCCCACCAAACGCTTTAAACCAAAACCAAATTGTACTTTCATAACTAGCCTAAAATTTATAAATCAAACAAAGATAAATTTTAAAGAGAGAGCCCTCTATGAACCCTAGGAAGGCTAGATCCTAGAGTTTGAAGTAGGTTTGTGGCTACCTCTAGAGTTCTTTGACTTAAATCCAAAATCCCACAACTTAAGAATTTACTAGAGTGATAACACAACCAAAACCCTAACCCGAGGAGATGTAACACCAAGAGTTTATGGCCCCCATTGGGGTTATTTTGGCAAGCAACTTCTCGGGGTCGTAACTTGGTCATATTATCTCTGTTTGGTGCATATGATACCTCATTGGAAATATCTCTCTGAGGATCCTTCATCTATAGGACCACAGTGTACCCTAAAAAACATCGTTTAGGGGGTCAAAATTGCTCCGAAAGTTCAGGACTCGAAAATTGCTAAAAAAAGTAAATAATAAAACTGATGAAACTATCTAGATGGAATAGATGAGTGGCCACCAATATCCACCTAGATCGTTCCTCCCCTCTTAGGAAGCAATGGTTCCCATTGCGTGTAGAGCCTCCATGAGGTGGGGAAATTTCTATTGAACCTGGTCCTTGGTGAACCACTTTCCCTAGTGAAGGAGTTGGCCTGCTTTGACAACTCAATATAGTTGTATCCTCCGCTGGCGGGTGTTATTATTCTATGTGTCCATGATCCGATCATTTATGGCTTGTTCCATGGAGTATGGGTTTAACTTTGCTGGTGTGACTTGTTCTACCATGTCAGATGTGTCTAGTAGAGGTGGAAAGTAGGGTTGAAGGAGGTCCACATTTAACAATGGGTGAATTCTAAGGAATGGTGGAATATTGAACTTGAAGGAATTTTCCCCTACAGCCTTGGTGATGGTGTATGGCCCATATCGGAGTGGGCGAAGCTTGCGGTGGGGTCCAGAAAGGCGCTCCTTCTACAAATGTAGCCACACTTGAAAGTTGTGTGGAACCCGATGTTGATCATGTCGCTACTGTACTTAGCATTGGCTCTGCCCATTATGTGATGAACATGTTGGTAGATGTGTTGGATTCTCTCAATGAAGTTGTTCACCTTGTCAGCTTCATAATGGACATGAGCCGAATATGTCTGACTTGTTGAAAATGGCATGGCTACATTAATTGGACATAGTGGATGGAATCCCAAGCCCACCTAAAAGGGGCTATGGTTGGTTGAGATGTGGAGAGTCTAGTTATAACTATGTTGTACATAGGGGAGGCTCTCATCCCATTAGTGTGGATTCTTTAAGTTGTACATGCACAAAATGTGTATGATCATCCTGTTGATGACCTCTGTCTGGCCATCACTTTGGGTATGGAAATTTGTGTAATTGGTGAGCTTGGTGTCTAGTATCGACCAGATGCTAGACCAAAATTTACTGAGGAACCTGTTGTCTCGATCTGAGATGATAGATTGTTGATGCTTGTACTTAGAAGTGGCTTCTGCTGTGATATTCTTCTCGCATACCACAATAATGGCCATCTTCAAGAATCTGTCGACGACCACAAAAACACAGTTGTTTCCATGCTTAGTAGAAGGAAGGCCCAACATGTAATTCATGGAGATAGATTACTAAGGTTAGCCTGGGGTAGGCAACGGATTATAGAGGCCTTGCTTCTTACTAGTCGGTTTGGCAATGACACAGGCATTGCAGGACCTAATGTACTTCTCGACATCTTGTAGAAGGTTCAGCCAATAGAAATAATTCTGTTAGTTATCAGTAATTTTTACCGTCTTTAGATGACTATAGGATAGTTCTATATTTATGAAAACAACATTCCTTGAAAATTGTGAGTTTCAGAAATATCACTGCCTTCATTATCCTTATAGAAACTTTTTCACTATTCTATCAGTTTTCCATTTCATGGTCACCCTATCTCTCCTACAAACTCATTTGAGGCTTAGACCTCTCATTCTCATCCTTCTTGCCTTCATAAAGCCTTATGTTCCCTAGGTCCCTTGAGCATTGATGGCCTCAAAACTATCTTTGTAGGCTCTTCAGATAAATCAAGTGCATTGGATTTTGGATCTTCAATACAACACTTTTGACCATACTCTATTTTCACTTGAAGGTCTCCAAGCCAAATTTTAGTCAATATCAGGTCAAAGGACCCTGCCACTAGGTCATTAGGGTTTTTACATGTTTTAAGGTCATTGTTAGATGTTTCAGGCACTTCTTCTCCTTTTCTAGAATTTGGCTTAGATGTAATAGAAGGACAGCACATGGTTACTCAAGAAGGACCTTAAACTTCCAAGGAGGATAATCTTCTCACTACAAAGTCTGCAAGTGAGGAAAATGACAAATATCAGCACTTTTACAGGAGTGTTGAAATTTGTGTCAGCAGAAAGTACTGATGAGATGGACTGACTACTCCTAAATGAAAACAACTAAAGAGGAAAAACTTAGTCTTGAATATGATTAGGATTTATACACTTGATGGTCCAACAGAGTGCCAAAAAAGTGAGCACTTGCAGAAATGACATGGAGGAAGTACACAAGGCCAAACACGAAGAAAGTATGTCAAAAGATATTGAAGAAATATGGAAAAAGGTGAGGTGAACTGGACAGAAATGAAAGAACTTGAAAGGGCTATAGAGAACTTAGAATACAACACTAATGATTGCTTTAAAGCACTCCAGACACCTAGGGTTTTGGGAAAATGTGAAATAAATGAGAAAAAGATGAGTTAAACTCCATGGTGGAATAAAAGGAGGGTTTTGAAGGAGTTGCTATGTGAAATCCTCCCAAAGGTGTTTAATGAGCTTGTCATGCCTAAATGAGAAAAATATGAGTTAAACTCCATGGTGGAAGCAAAGGAAGGTTTTGAAGATGATACTATGTGCAATCATCCCAAAGTTGCCAAGGTGAATCCATCATGCTTCAAGGAGAAAAGGGAAAGTCAACTTCAATGTTTTCAATCACTTGCAAAGTAAAAGTGTTAAAGGACATGAATAAGACAAGAAAAGTCAACTTTATGACTTAAGAAAACCTAGAAAGCAAATGTGTCAAAGGGGTGTTAGTAAGAAAAGAGAAGGACTCTTAAACTTTAGAAAGTGGGTTTTAAATATTAAATCAATATTTCATAAGCCTATAAAAGCCCATCTAACACTTCAATAAATCATTATTGCATTTCAAGTGATTAAGAGCACTCAGGAGTGAAGAATTTAGGAGTTTTCAAGTCAAAATTGGGAAAATTTGTCTAGCGCTGCGCGCCTGGGATTGGGTGTTGCACTCTTGGCATTTTTCCCCATGAAAATTCCAAAGGCGTTGCGTGCCTAGAAGTGGGTGATGCACCCTTGGCAGAGCGTTGTGCTCGTGCCCAACAACCACCTTTGAATATTAGGAAGGGTTCCTAAACCCTACAACCACTCAATTCACTCAAAATCTCTTTCAAGCTTCCTCCAAATTCTTATAAAGCACTGAGAAGAGGTAAGTACCTGATATGCACTCATCTTCAAGCTATTTTTGTGATTTATTAATGAATGGAATGAAACCCTAGTTAAACCCTAAGTTTCAAGTTGGAGATCAATGTTAAAACCTCATTTCATCTTCCTAGACAGAGTGTCAGTGATAGAAAGGGAAATTGCACAACTGGAGGGTTGTCATTGAGTTATTTTAGCCTCTCGCTCATTCTCATACACCTATACCCTCACTCACTCATTCTATTCACTTGCAAAAGACAGCCACTTCATTGCTCTCCTTTCACCTCAATTTCACATGAGCCCTAGGGTTTCAACAGAGAAGAGTTGTAAAAATGTCAAAGGGAGACAGTGGCAGTGGTGGTGAGGCCCAAATTCCAAGGAGGCATGATCATAAAGGAGGGAAGATAAATATATTTGAGCCCCCAAATACAAGAGAGCTCATGGCATCTCCCCTTACTGTTTCTTTTTTCAAGCATGTAGGATGCTTTGATTTTTGTGAGAAGGTGTAGCAGGTGCAAAACCACCCTAAGCTAACTAGACTATTTATCATTAACTTGCATGAAAAACAAGTTAATCTTGCAGGGGTCACCTTTGAATTGTCTACAGATGCCATTTCTAATGCCACATGCATACCTAGTGTAGGGGAGAAATGGTTCAAGCAAGCTAACCTTGACATGAGTTACTTTGAGCCATACCTTAAGCCCAGATATAAAGACCACAACAAATCCATCTTTCCTTTCTCTCACCTGCTTGACAGATATGCACCTATGATGAGGATCATAATGAAGTATTTTACATGTGAGGGAAGATTCTCCTGCCTTTACTCATATCACATTAGGCTTCTATGCACTTTACTAGAGTGAGGATGCTACATATACCATAATATTACCTCTACATAAGCATTGAAAAAATTTCCTACATAGTGCAAAAGAGAGACTACCCTCAGTAGATGCAAAGCCTATTCCATCACTCACTTATCAAGATGGTTGTTATGCACCAACTACAACAGAAAGGCATTCCATGGGAGACCTTCATTTCCAATGAGGTTTTTACTACTGCACAAGGCCATCATCAGCAAGACATTCCTTCATCTTCTAACCCTCCCATCCCTACTTCTCCATCACTTCCTGTTGTTCCTACATCTCCACTCACTCACATTCCTTCACCTCAGGATGATCCTCTTTCATCACCTTCCCATAACCCTCCACCCTCATCTCATGATACCAAAACATCCAGCAGTGAGGCAGATGGCAGTGATATAGATGACACTGCGATGGTTGACATAGAGCCTTTTCCTTTGACCTATCATAGAGGTCATAGGTAGGTGTTTTCTCCACAGATTATGGAAGGGGTCCTGCCTTCTACATCAACAAAATAGCTTGACAAAGGTAAAGAAAAGGTTGCAGAGCAGGACATTGATGAAAAAGAGGATAAGCATGAAACTAAACAAGAGTTTAAACTTATTCACCTTGAGAGTGAGGATGACAAGAGGATTTCAAACATGATGCTCAAGAGAAAACATGCCCAAATTAGGGACCTACAAGATAATCTTGGTAGGGAAAAGAATGTTATCCATTTCCTTGAGCTAGAAAACCAATAGTTGGAGATAAAGAAAACCATCAGTGAGGTCAGAGCTATCAGAGCTCGGAAAGAGGCTAGAAGAGCCAAGGCTTTGTTAGATGAGGCCTTGGATAAATATGAAGACAATGAATATGAGGAAGAGCAGCTTCCTAGGAAGAGGCCAAGGACAATTGGGTTGAGGAAGGCCTTAGCCCAGGAAAGGGAAAAAGAGACAGAGTTGGCAGAGCAGCTCACTCCAAGTGAGCTGATTGCCATGGAAATAGACTATGATAGGGAGTATTGGCTAGAGAGAGAAAATGTGCACTTAGAGGGTCAGCTGGAGAAACCCAACAGAGACCTTTACATGCAAAGGAAGATGGCAAAGCATTATGCCATGAGGAACATAATTGCAAGGGCCAAGCTCAAAATATCCCTTGCAAAGATTCAAGCCCTAAAAGAGGCAAAGGATAAAGAAAAACATGAAATTCTTCCTGATGCATCCCTACAAGTATCCCAAACATGATTAGTGAGGTAAATCCAAATTTTGGCATCTTTTTGCAAATTTTGTGTTTTTAATTGTTTGGCCAACAGAAAAAAAGGCCAAACGTGCAGCGCCACTGGCACTGCGCTCTTTTTTGGGGAACCCAATTGAGGAAAGGTTTACATATTCATGTTCATCAGACCAAGGAAATCACCCACATAAAGTTTCAGCTCATTTGGAGCAAAATTGGTCCCTCAAAAGGGCCAAAAACCACCTAAAAAACACATTTCTGCCCTCTTTTCAGCACGGGTGCTGTGCCCTGAGCAGTCTTGGGAGAATGTATTTTTGAGCAATTAAACGGACTCCATTCTAAAAACTAAAGGCTGATTTGGAAACTAGATAAGACAGGATTTCCAATGAGCTATCATGGAGCTCATTTGGAAACTGGGAAGGCCTCCAAATCTTAGCTGCAAAAGGGAAATTATTCTAGTTTTGGCGTTGCGCCCTTGCCATAAAGTCAAAAAAAGACACTGGAGTTATTTCGATAGTTATTGAGAGGCCTAAAAGGTCAAATTATTCCCAAGTTAGCTTAGAAGTTATGTTAGAAGTTATTTTTATATTTATGAGTTTGGGATATTTGTGCCTTGGGCTTTGCATGGTCACAAAGGTCAAAGTGACTTAAATGTGTAATTAATGACTTCTAGAACCCTAGCTAGGGTTTCCACCTCCTCATTTGGCAGATAAATATTGCATGGAGGATTCATGTATTTTGTTGGTTGATTTTTGAGCTCAATACATAGACTTGGAGTTGAGAACAAATTGGCTTTGGAGTTTTGTGAATGCTTTGATTTGAATGGCAATGGAGCAAGCACATTTGCAACATTCATGAACATGGTTAATGGTGATGTCTTTCTCATTTATTACTTGTCTTCTTATGTTTTCATATTGTTTCACCTTTCTTATGTAGTAGAACAGAAAGTTTAGGTTAAGACATGTTGTTTAGAGGCACCTTAACTATGCCTACTTTCTATTACTTAGATGTTTCCCTCTACTAGGTTTGCTTGGAGAAATTAGGAGTTCCCTGTTTCTCTATGTTCATCTAGTTTGTTTCCTTGAGATTAAATCAGTAGAGTAGGGCTAAATAAGTTTATGGTTTTTGTTGAGTCTCAAAAGTTTTTTCCATATTCATACATATTTCCATTATGTCATTACCATTCAGCTCTCATTTCATAACTATCTGACCTAAAACCCTACATCAAGTAACCATTTTCATAAATATATGGGTTAGGATCCTTGTCTTCCAAAGTTATTTATTTTATGTATTTAAAGTGAATTTATGATTATAAACTAGAAAATTAACATAGTTTCATATATCTATATATGTGTTATGAGTTTTGTGATATGTGTAGGTCAAAAGGAAGCTTCTAAAAGACCTTTATGTGGCCTCCCAAAACCAAATTCGAATTTGAGTGGAGAAGATCATGGGATCATGAGGACATGTGTCTCATTTCCTTTTTTTATTGAAACTCTAAGAAGATATGTGTCTCATTTCTTATTTGTATTGAAACTTTAAAAAGACATGTGTCTTATCATTTCCTATTTTGATTGTAACTCTAGAGATAGAGGGAGAGATTCATGGACTCTCATTAATGAGATAACTTCTCATATTTTTTGTATAAATAGGGGAAGCTTTTTCCTATCAAGGGAAGTGAAAAAATAGGAGAAGAAGAGAAAGGATTAGAGAGTGTTTTGTAACAAATCTTAAGATGGAATGGGATGTATATTTGTGAGTCTATCAATGAAGAAGTTCAGTTCATTGATGTTGTTTTGATTACAACTTTAAGGAGCTGAAGAATTTCACCAAATTGGTAGCAGAGGGCCCCTGCTATTCAAGGAGGTTTTACATGTTTTCTAGATAAGTCATTTTCAATTCTGTTTTGTCATATTTCCTTACTTAGATTGCTTTCTGAAATCATAGCTTTTAGCATTATTTTTCATGTCATTTGCTTAGATAAAGGATCCTCATGATATTGCAGTTAGTCTCTTTCTCAAGCTCTTCCAATACATCTCTATTAAATGAATGAGATTCAATTGTGATATTTTGAGTTATTAGCATTTCATTTTCTGTTATTTAGTTAAAAAGAAGATCCTCATTATACTGCAGTTAAGTCTCTTTCAAAAACTTTTCCAATAAATCTCTAATTCACGAATGAGACTAAGTTGTAATATTGTGAGTTATTGATTGTTTTGCTTCATAGAAGATCCTTATCACATTATGATTAATCTCTTTCAAAAGCTCTTCCAATAAACCTCTAACTCATGAATGAGATTTAGTTGTAATGTTATAAGTTGTTTCAACATTTCCTTTTATGTTTTAGGAGATCCTCATTGCATTAGAATTAATCTTTTTCACAAGCTCTTCCAACAAATTTCTAACTAAATGAATTAGATTAAGTTGTAGTGTTTTGAGTGACTTTTCATTTCATGAATGCTCATTTAGAAGCTGTAATTAGGATATATTAGGACTTTCGTTTTCATAAGAAGCTAATTAGGAACTTACTTTTTGACATAGATCTAACTTCATCTTTTTAGCATAGAGTAGCATACTAAGCATCAAACATAAAAACCCCAAAACATCAATAAAACACTAAAAACAACAAAGTAAGAAAAATGGATACTTAGGCACATATAGTGCATCACACTTCATCAGTTTACTAGCCCTGGTCGATAATTTATGTTAGCAATTTAGGACACTAAATTGACTAAACAATTTTCCCTGTCCTTTGGTTTTTCTTGAAATGTTGTTTTCAAGGCTTTCTTTGAAGTTTACTAATTAGGGTTTAGGCTAAATAAGTTTATGGTTTTCCCTGTCCTTTAGTATATCTTGAAATGGTTGCTTTTAAGGTCTTACCATTTGATTAAGGAATTTAGGAGTTCCCTGCTCTTTAATAATTACTTATGTTTTATCTTGCATGTTTTATTTCTCTGAAGGTAGATAGGTAGAGAGATTAAGAGTTCCCTACTCTCTAGGGTTTTCTAGATTGTTGTCTTAATGTTTACTTGCTAGGGTTGAGTCAAAGAAGTTTATGGTGGTCCCTGTCCTTTGATTCTCTCTTATGCATAGTGTTCTTAAAAGACTCTTCTTGTTATATTACATGTTAAAGGATTCTTAACTGCCCTTTAAACCTACTAATCTCACAATTTAATGTTCACTTCACCCACCCAAGCTATTAAGATCCATTTGCCTTTGTTAACTTGCCCTATGAAACACCCTTGATCTATTTTTATACTTTTCAAGCCTTTCACAGACTGCATAGCCCAATGGTATGAACCTCTCTGACTCTAATTGTTATTCTTGACAACCTACCCAACCAAACAAAACAAACAAACCCTATCACTTTAACTAGCCTAAAATCAAAACCCTAAAAACAATCAAGTTACATCTTTCACACAAATATACAGAGAGCCGTCTCTGAGTCCATGAAGGTTAGGTCCTAGGACTCCAAAGTTGGTTTGATGTTACCCTTGTTCAGTTTGGTCTTGCCAATCTAACAAATTACAGGGACGTAACATAATGCTGCCCAACATGGGGCTGAGTAAGTAACAACTTAAATATTCCTTAAAAACTCAGAAACCCGTTGTCAAACTTAGATAAATCAAGTGTTATCCAATAATGGTATCTGATTGATTCAGCATACTAACACAAAGTTTACCATGGACTGGAGAAACACTTATTGAAAATCTTAGTGTTACATAAACAACTCAAAAAACCCAAAAATATATCAAGATTGGTATCCAATTGTTGATGGTGGACAACAAACAAATCCTCAAAATAGTTATCATCATCCACCTGGTGACTCCACTGGTCTTCAGTAGCCCTGTTGACTCCACTGTTTCTCACAGACTCCTCTGGGAATGTATCAATCAGTCCTAAAACTATAAAGCCCAGTCACATGCTGTGTGAAATCAATATTCTTACAGATAGGTCTGTTTTCAAAACTCTCATAAACTTTCAGCCTCTCTGTGTTGTAGGTATGAAATCTGGCTTCAAAAAGAATTAGCACAAGATCTCACCTTGACCCAAACCCTCATGTTATGGTTGATGATCTAGAAAGAATATTAAGAAAAACTTCTAGGACTGAAGATTCAACTATTGTCAGACCAATTCACAAAGCAAATTCCTTACCTGAAAACCTTAAAAACTTGTAAAACACCTGGTTGCTGATGGTGGACAACAACTAGCCTCAATAAAGTTTTAAATCTTCCACCTGGCGACTCCACAACTCTCAATAGACCTAAAATACTCCACTAGGATAAGACTCCAGACTGGTTATAGAGATGAAGTCACCCCTTTTCTCTAACAAACCAACAAAGATGAATCCAAGGATACAACACAGGTATGCTCCAATGAGAAGAGATCACATACTTGGATTCCCACGCAAAATGCCTCAGATAAATTGGGATTCAAACCTGCCTATATTTCAAGATGAAAAGTTTTATGACCCCTTGTTACATCTCATCAAATTTAATATACATACATGGAGGTTAAAAGTTGAATGGCATGAGGACTTCCTCATGAAAATTTTCATGGTGAAATTAGAAGGTAAAGCAAGGGAATGGTATGAAGGCCTAAACCCTGGTAGTTTGTTTTCTTTAAAGGATTTCCCCACGGTATTTTATGAGAATTATAAAGAAAATTGTCCATCTTTATCATTAGCTGAAAATTGTTGTGATCAATCTGAAGATCTCTTACAATACCTTGTAAACATCGATGAAGATTTGGGAAATTGGCATCTTGAGGATCTATTAGAAGAAATTCATGCATTTCATGCTCAAGATAGCTGTCATGACAACCAAAAGGAGTTGATCGAGGATGAAATAATTCAGGAAATAAGGGAAGATCCACAAGATCTCTCTAAAGAGACAAGTGTTCATTCTTCATCTCTTTTGTGTAAGACTCAAGAAAACATCCAACCTTATGATCAGTCACAAAAGGGAGAGAAACATCACAGTTTTGTCCAAGGAAAAAGGAAAATTCCTCCCCCTTTAACTAATGAAGAAACCAATCAGATCCTAAACATACATCCAACCTCTAAAATTTTATATAAAGAAGATATTTCTATTTTTTATACTACTGACTTATCCACTGATGCACTTTCTCATGAAGAAACTATAGAACAAGTTAATCTTGATGTTGTGCTACCTCCTCAAGAGGACCTATTACGAGAGAATGCCCCTAACAAAGGCATGTAAGCATAACCCATTCTACTCAGTCAAGGTGTATCAGGCATACTGGAGAACAACATAGCAGAACATTATGAGGCTGCCAAATCAGATTATCATGAAGAAGAGGTAGAGTTTCTTTCTCAAAAGAATCCCAAGCTTAACAAAGTGGAGAAAAAAATAGTCCTAGATGCAAATTACTGTTTAAATTCTCAAGACCATATATTATTCAAAGATCCTTTTGTTTATAGACATCTAGAGAAGGAGTAAAATATGCCAAGAACAGTTTGTTGTAGAGTGTGAACAAGACTTTGAGCATTGCTATTAAAAAACAAGTGAGCTGGGAGTGGCCTTTTGGTTTTTTCAGCATACCTAAAGGGTTGGATGAAAATCAATCATGTAGTCACTTACTTGATTGGTTGCATTGGAGAAAAGAGTTCACCTAGTGTATATATAATCTCCAAGTTAGACTAGGATAGATAGGTATGCCAATAAGCTCAGCACTATGAGCATGTTTTTAGTTTTAGATTGTTTTGAGAAAAGAGACAAAAACAAAGAAAGGGAGAAAAAGAGGGCAGGTGAAAAGAAGAGGTAAATCCCCATACCAAAAAAGAATATTGCTGAAAGTGTGCAAGCCTAAATGCCACTACCTTCGAGAAAAGAAAAGTATTGTTCAGTCATACAGCCTAACCATGATTGAACATGTTTTAAATTTCTACTAATAAGTTAGAAAATGGAGATTTTCCAAATAGTTTAAACTTGGCTTCTTAGTAGATTAGATTAGGAAAAGATGTTGCTTCCCAAAGCTCAAATCTGAACCAAAGAGAAAGGAGAGGGATGAGTGACAAAGTTTTGAATTATAGCCCTCAGTTTTGAGTTTGAATTTTTTTGCAAAATAAATCTGTGAGCAGCTTGTCCAAAATGCCACAGCTCATGAGAAATCAAACTGCTTAAACCTTGATTTGGTCATGTTTTGAATTCCATGTTAGTATATTAGAGAATGAATATATATCAAACTGTTTAACCTTGTCAGATAAGTATATAGGGTAGAGAATAAAGAGCTCATCAGTCTAATCTGAGCTTTTAGAGGATATAAAGGTAGACATATATAGTCTTTATGCTTTCAAAAGAAAATGATGTTCAGGGTTTTCCAATCCAAGTGCACCCATATGAAGAAAAAATGCTAGGAGAAGTATGATGGGTAGGTAGAGTTGATGTTGAAGCAATCATGTTTTTTCAGATTTTGAGATCATAGCTTCAAATAATGGGAGTAAATCATGAAAGTGAAGAAAGAGGGATATGCCATGTACAAATAAGGTATTGATCTTCAAAACTCAGAGATATGATCTCTAAGGTTCTGGACACCTCCTGAAAGGAGCTGCCCTCCCCAAGTGGAGTCGTTGTTAGTCATCAATAATTTCTACTATCTTTAGATGACTATAGGATGGTTCTAGATTTCTGAAAACAACATTCCTTGAAAATTGTGAGTTTCAGAAATCTCACTGCATTCATTATCCTTATAAAAACTTTTTCACTATTCTATCAGTTTTCCATTTCATGGTCACCCTATCTCTCCTACAACTCATTTTAGGCTTACACCTCTCATTCTCATCCTTCTTTCCTTCATAAATCTTTCTTCCCATGTTCCCCAGGTCCCTGAAGCACTGATGGCCTCAAAACTATCTTTGTAGGCTCTTCATATAAATCAAGTGCATTGGGTTTTGGATCTTCAATACAACACTTTTGACCATACCCTGTTTTCACTTGAAGTTATCCAAGCCAAATTTCAGTCAAGATCAGGTCAAAGGACCCTCCCACTTGGTCATTAGGTTTTTTACATGTTTTAAGGTCATTATTAGATGTTTTAGGCATTGCTTCTCCTTTGCTAGAATCTGGCTCAGATGTAATAGAATTTCAGAACATGGTTACTCAATAAGGACCTTAAACTTGCAACGAGGATTATCTTCTCAGTACAAAGTCTATAAGTGAGGAAAATGACAAATATCAACACTTTTACAAGAGTGTTGAAAGTTGTGTCAGCAGAAAATACTGATGAGATGGACTGTCTACCCCTGAATGAAAACAACTAAAGAGGAAACACTTAGTCTTGAATATGATTAGGGCTTATACACTTGATGGTCCAGTAGAGTGCCAAAAAAGTGAGCACTTGCAGAAATGACATGGAGGAAGTACACAAGGCCAAACATGAAGAAATTCTGTCAGAAGATATTGAAGAAACATGGAAAAAGGTGAGGTGAACTAGACAAAAATGAAATAACTTGAAAGGGCTATAGAGAACTTAGAAGACAACACTGATGATTGCTTTAAAGCACTCCAGACACCTAGCATTTTGGGAAAATGGCCAATAAATGAGAAAAAGATGAGTTAAAATCCATGGTGGAAGAAAAGGAGGGTTTTGAAGGTGTTGCTATGTGAAATCCTCCCAAAGTTGTTTAATGAGATTGTCATGCCTAAATGAGAAAAAGATGAGTTAAAATCCATGGTGGAAGCAAAGGAAGGTTTTGAAGATGCTACTGTGTGAAATCATCCCAAAGTTTCCAAGGTGAATCTGTCATGCCTCAAGGAGCAAAGGGAAAGTCAACTTCAATGTTTTCAGACACCTGCAAAGTAAAAGTGTTAAAGGACATCAATAAGACAAGAAAAGTCAACTTTATTACTTAAGCAAACCTACAAAGAAAAAGTGTCAAAGGGGTGTTAGTAAGAAAAGAGAAGGACTCTTAAACTTTAGAAAGTGGGTTTTCAAGATTAAATCAATATTTCATAAGCCTATAAAATCCCATCTAGCACTTCAATAAATAATTATTGCATTTCAAGTGATCAAGAGCACTCAAGAGTGAAGAATTTGGGAGTTTTCAAGTCAAAATTGGGAAAATTTGTCTGGTGTTGCACGTCTGGGATTGGGCGTTGTGCCCTTGGCAGTTTTTCCCGGTGAAAATTCCAAAGGCATTGTGCGCCTAGAAGTGGTAAGTGTGCCCTTGGCAGAGCACTACACTCATGCCCGACAGCCACCTTTGAATATTTCCAAGGTGCTGCGCCCTCAGCCTTGGCACTGCACGCTTGGGCAGGAAGGGTTCCTAAACCCTACAACCACTCAATTCACTCAAAATCTCTTTCAAGCTTCCTCCAAAGTCTTCTAAAGCACTGGGAAGAGGTAAGTACCTGATATGCACTCATCTTCAATCTATTTTGGTTATTTCTTAATGAATGGAATGAAACCCTAGTTAAACACTAAGTTTCAAGTTGGAGATCACTATTTAAACCTCATTTCATCTTCCTGGACAGAGTGTCAGTGATAGAAAGGGTAATTGCACAAATGGAGGGTTTTCATTGAGTTTTTTTAGCCTCTCACTCATTCTCATACACCTACACCCTCACTCACTCATTCTATTCACTTGTAAAAGACTACCACTTCATTACTCTCCTTTCACCTCAATTTCACATTATCTCTAGGGTTTCAACAGAGTAGAGTTGTCAAAATTTCAGAGGGAGACAGTGGCAGTGGTGGTGAGGCCTAAATGCCAAGGAGGCATGATCATAAAGGAGGGAAGATAAATATATTTGAGCCTCCCAATACAAGAGAGCTCATGGCATCTCCCATTATTGTTTCTTGTTTCAAGCATGTAGGATGCTTTGATTTTTGTGAGAAGGTGCAGCAGGTGAAAAACCACCCTGAGCTAACTAGACTATTTATCATTAACTTGCATGACAAACACGTTAATCTTGTAGCGGTCATCTTTGAATTGTCTACATATGCCATTGCTAATTCCATAGGCATACCTAGTGTATGGGAGAAATGGTTCAAGAAAGATAACCTTGACATGAGTTACTTTGAGCCATACCTTAAGCCCAGGTATAAAGACCACAACAAATCCATCTTTCCTTTCTCCCACCCAAGCTATTAAGATCCATTTGGATTTGTTAACTTTCCCTATGAAACACCCTCGATCTATTGTTGTACTTTTAAATCCTTTCACGGACTCCATAGCCCAATGGTATGAACCTCTTTGACTCTATCTATTCTTCTTGACAACCTACCCAACCAAGAAAAACAAACGAACCCTATCACTTTAACTAGCCTAAAATCAAAACCCTAAAAATAATCAAGTTACATATTTCACATAAATATAGAGAGAGCCCTCTCTGAGTCCAGGAAGGCTAGGTCCTAGGACTCCAAAGTTGGTTTGATGTTACCCTTGTTCAATTTGGTCTTGCCAATCTGACAAATTGCAGGGACCTAATCACTTTTGTAGTACTGCAACTGTTTTATCAACCCCAAAATGTCCATCGACCCGAATGTGTAACAGGTGACATAACATTGCATCATGGAGGTGAAAATTTGGAACTTTCTTACCCTCCAAGAGCGTCTTGTATGTGTGGCCAAATTCTGGATCACATTTGTAGAGAAGTGGCCAATCGGAAGTCTCGTGCCCACAAGTGTCGAGAACGATGGTTAGCACCATGATCGGTGGTCAAAGGAATTCTACAACGTTATTGGTGAAGCCATTCTTGTACTTGATGTTCAAATGAAACTGTTGCAGGTATTTGGACCACTTCTGATGGCGATCGTTCTGCAACTTCCCTTGTGTCTATATGAAATGCAGAGTTCGGTGGTCTGTGTGGATGACTGTTTACTTCCCCAAAATTTCATGCTTCCATTGTCGGCAAACCTACAAAATGGAATACATCTCTTTTTCATAAG